>JANEYF010003591.1:522500-548263 GCA_029963845.1 Rhamnusium bicolor
CCTAATTCAAATTAGGCTTCAGCCATTATGTATATTATGGTGCGCCTGTGTGCTCCAGACTGTCTTTGGGATAGTTTAGCGGCTCAGGTGTGTTATCTAACCGAGCATCATCGCATCATTCATATATTTTATTATTTATTAAATTATAAGAAATAAGCAAGTGTTAATTTAAAAATATCTAAATCAGTACAGAGACGCATTTGAAACACTTACTGGCGCCAAAAGCCAAATTCAAATTCAAAACAAGTTTATTTAAATTAAAATCAAAAAACACGATATATATTGCCCTCGTCGGACATCCGCTTCGTTGCCGACCTAACATCCCCGCGTATGGTGGCGACGGAACAATTGATTGATTGGGTGGAGCGAGGCCGGTCCGGGCTTAGAACTAGAAAACGTTAAATAACAAAACAACACCAAAAACTAAAACATTTTAAATTGTATAATATTAACAGGAACTAGAAATCAACTACGCATGCAAAAGCATGTGCCGTTGATGTAAAACTTTAACACAATGCAAAAAATAAACTGTACAAGATTTGTGTACATAAATTTAGAATTTTGGATAATGCTACGAGGAGCCAAACTGCACAGTAAAAAGCTCGCCTCTAAATAATCCAGAACTGCGGAGCGGGAATAAATGTCCAACTCCGTTTATTTCTGGGTATATTTAATGATATTTCTTGTATATAATAATGTGCCGCAATTTACTGATGGTTGTGTTATAATTTGGAATAAAATTTGCGGGGAATTTTGATAACATAAACGACCAAAAAGAAAAAAAAGGGTGAAAAAAAAAGGTGAAAAAAATTTTTTTTTCAATTTTATAGTGTGAGAGGAGCGTGGTCTAAAGAAGTCTGAAAATTGGTAACGTTTGGTACGGTGATTTGTGTTTTATTCGAAATGGCGCGTTATATTTATACTTATTTGTGTAATGTTGGCTGTCAGTGGACAATCAGAGAGTTTAAATTCATAAAATTTTTGTGAGGTATCTCAGATATAATCCACTATGGGTACGATGTCGTTGCAAAATTATCGTAATTTGCCAAAAGCCAGAGGAGCTTACCGGCACTGCTTTTTTATGATTACACCACTGCAATTGGAAATCCTTCATGCTGCACCACAGAATCAGTGCTGCACTTGAATATACTTCAGTAATAACTTTATTTTTAAACATACAGGGTCACGCAAAATAAGCTGAATGGTTTGTTTGACCTGTAACTTTTAAACGAAATATGATAAATGAACGATCTAAACGGTTAATTCTTGGATTTTTTTTCGTTATATGTGAAAATTCATATCGGTCAAATGACCGCTCTCTTCTTGCTCGCAAACATATGCTCTTCTCACGGCGTTTTCCAAGAAATCTCTCAGAGTTTTAGGAGAATTGTGGTTATCTCATGCCTGATGTTCTCTTTTAGAGCCTTTATAGATTGAGAGTTATTGGCATACACTTTATCCTTGGGATATCCCCAAAGTTGAAAAAAAAAAATTTAGCGCCACAGGCGCTACATCTGCCGAAAGACCACAGTATGTGGTTCCAACAGGATGCCATTACAGCTCACACAACTCAAGCCACAATGCTCCTCCTAAGGCAGCGCAGCGTATTCCTATTCATATCAAATCGAAAAATGGTGATGTAAGATGGCCACCGCGTTTGTCGGATTTGACCACCCACTTTTTCTTCAGTGATCTCAAGAATAAAGTGTATACCAATAACCCTCAAACCATAGAGGGAACATCAGGCACGAAATAACCACAATATATCCTAAAATTCTGATTGCGAGTGATATCTTGGAAAAAGCCCCAAGAAGGGGCATGTTTGCAAACAAAAGGTGGGTGATCATTTGGCAGATATGATTTTTCACATATGATGTAAAGAAAAAGCTAAAAGAATAAAGCTTTCATTTGCCCTTTATATCGTTCATTTATCATATTTCGTTTAAAAGTTACAGATCAAATAAACCGTTCAGCTTATTTCGCGCCAACCTGTATAATCTAACCTAATCAAAACCATATTCGTGATCGAGAAAAAACACAAATGTTCGGTAATCTAATCTATCATGTAGGAAAGATATAATATAAAGTTATTTGGATAAGTTGTGTAGAATTAGAAAATACTCCTATACATATATGAAATTTACACAAAAAAAATACAAATATTTTTTAAATTTATGATTTTTTTTGTCATTTGCACTTTGCTCGTATTTATTACATTAAAATTTAAAAGATTCGTGGGAATATATCATACAGTGTGCGGCAAAAGTAACGAATAAGTACATTTTTGATGTTAATGTTAATGAAAAACGCTGAAATAGGTCGATTTTTTCTTCAGTTTTATACAATTTGTAATGAAAATTATTTTGCTCCCTCTCCATCTGTATAAAATATGACCCCCACTAAATAATTTTTAATTATTAGGAGGGTCGAGTGGCACCTTGTTTTAAAGGTAATTTCATAAAGTGGAATGAAAAATAATAACGCTGAAGATTGTTTGCTAATTATTATTTACTAGCTTTTACAAAACTTATCACAGATAAGTATAACATATATCTTTTTAAACAATTATTTTCCCGGCTATTTGCCAAAACGCTGAAACTTGGATTACAAAAAAGATAATATGCACATTATGTTCAGTACGACTGACTCAATAATGTTATTTTTAATTTCAACTATTCTGTTCAGTAAAACCAAAAATAAATAAAACAAAAGTACTCACCAGTGGAACAATCACTTTAAAAAACTTTCAAACATCCACTGACGTGTTACTGCTCTTAGCGTTCTCAAAGTGGCTCATTGAAAGGATCTAAAGCAACTAACATTTGTAAACCCTAATGTAATAAATATTAATGCCCTCAGAGAACATAACAATTGAAATTATTCTCTGAGGCCATTAATATATATTACATTAGGGTTTACAAATGTTAGTTGCTTTAAATCCTTTCAATGAGCCACTTTGAAAACGCTAAAAGCTGAAACATGTGTCAGTGGATGTTTGAAAGTTTTTTTAAAGTGATTGTTCCACTGGTGAGTACTTTTGTTTTATTTATTTTTGGTTTTATTGAACAGAATAGTTGAAATTAAAAATAATATTATTGAGCCAGTCGTACTGAACATAATGTGCATATTATATTTTTTGTAATCCAAGTTTCAGCGTTTTGGCAAATAGCCGGGAAAATAATTATTTAAAAAGATATATGTTATACTTATCTGTGAAGTTTTGTAAAAATTAGTAAATAATAATTAGTAAAAAATTTTCAGCGTTATTATTTTTCACTCCACTCTATATTTTAAACTTTTACCAAGAAGGGGATACCTAATTTGTTTTTGAAATTAGGTAATTTCATTATCTATTCATATTTAAATTTTTTTAAAACTCAAATCGGCCGTTTTGGAGAAATTTGATATTAACATTTTTCAATACAATGACATACTTTAAAAAAATACTACTACCATAATAGTAACACTGTTGTAATTGCTTGTTTAATTTTATTTTTTTGAACGCCCGTTAAATGCGTACAAATACTCCATTATAATTACAGTTTCGATACTAACAAAGTAAGTAGTAGATGCACACAACGATCTGAAGGTATCGATTTATTTATTTATGGCATTACTTCAACTCTTATATACGGGTACCCCTTTTCTTAAAAAGTACGGAAGCCACGCGTGGCAAAATTTTTTTGAAAGTGTCAGGTTTTTGGCTTCACTAGATGCCTCACCCTGACATTTATGCACGAGCCGCCACTGATCACTGTCCATATAGAAAGATACTGAGTAAATGTAGTTACATTTTTAATAATGATTTCAATTTGTTTCCTGTCTTCATAATAAGTTATATTCATATTATTGAATGTTTATGGCACATTTTTTTAAGATTTGTAATATTGAATTACCATGTGTCTGGAAAAACGTAATTTATTTTATGCAAACAATTGCTTAAGAGCATAATCAACAAGATTTATGACTTTTTTGTAATATATAAGATAAAAAATATTTTTAAACTAAAATAAGTAATATTAACAGTTGTTTTATATAAATAACGCATGCGTTGCAAGAATACTTCTGAATTCCAGTATATTTGTTCAGAAACTAACTTTTCGTTTTTATTATTTTTTTTTTGTTTAATAGCATATTTCAAATTAATACAGTAAAATATAAATTATCTTTATTTAAACCTCGAAAAAACATTACATATTTTTCACCTAAATTTATTGAACAACTTATTAATTATTATTATTTGTTTATCCCACATTCACAACATATAAAGAGTAATTCTATGTGACAAAGTTTTTACAGGGAATTTCAGGGGGGAAAAGGAGACCATTAACCTAACTTATCTATACAAATTATACCCTACGCAGTTATGGCCTTTTAAAAGGAATGAGAGTAAATCGATTTATTAATAATTCACAAATGCTTTGGAATAGAAGTTTCATAATTGATACGAGATTACGAGAATAATAGACAAGATAATCATTTTGTATCGGTTTCCTCATCTAAAGTCCAAATCAACAGATATCGTTGGTCGAATTATAAGAGGAACAGCTTCTAACGTTTTCAATAGATCGCACAGTGATTCAAAGACAATTAATTTTGGCCAAAAATACAAAACGTTAACGTTTTACTATTTTGACTGGAGAAAGATAATTTTTGATAAAAATAAGATATTCTATAAACATATCGAATATTGATGAACCATTAACCCTTGTAGGTATACGAAAATACACATTTTTTAAATTATTTAATTTTTTTTTCCAATTTTTAATAAATATGAAATACCAAAATGATTTTTAAAGTGTTGTTTAATAATATACACTGTATAATAATTTACATAACAATACCCGAAAGTGATTCTTTACTGAGCGAGAGCCAGCGAATCCTGGAAGCCGGCGAGCCCAGCAAAGACACTTTTGGGTGAGTTGCGCAACTTGCTTACAATATTTTTTCTGCAACCAATTTAGCTACTGTCAAAACACTTTTTTAACCTGAAATCTTTTGTAAACAAAATTTATAAAATTCAACTGACAGATTTCAGCCGCTGTTGTCTGGAGTGGTTAATTAGGAACCATATTATTGTCAACGAAAAGTGACATAACGGATCGGTAAAACTTTACCAATCCTTTATGTCACGTTACCGGGCTAGACTAGTAAAGATATATTTTCTACTCAAAAAATTTACCAAAAACAATTAACTTTGTAGATGGTTGCAGAAAGGATATATATAAATACACAGATAAACTCATAATTTTAAAGACATTTTTTTTTAGAAAATACGTTATAATATTTTGTCAAATCAGCCCCATGTATCTGCTTTCTTTTATATTACACAAAATCAATTTGATGTCAAATTTAGTAAAAAATAAACACAATAATAAGATTAGTAAAAATATAAGATTAAAGTTCATCTTCTGATGCATTATGTTCATCTACTTGTAATGTATGGATCAGAACTTACTAAAAAGTCTAGATTAGTTTTAATTCTTGAAATTTTTCTGATAGAAAATTTGAGATCCTGGTCGGCCCCCCCCCCCCCCCCCCCCCCCCCCCCCCCCCCCCCCCCCCCCCCCCCCCCCCCCCCCCCCCCCCCCCCCCCCCCCCCCCCCCCCCCCCCCCCCCCCCCCCCCCCCCCCCCCCCCCCCCCCCCCCCCCCCCCCCCCCCCCCCCCCCCCCCCCCCCCCCCCCCCCCCCCCCCCCCCCCCCCCCCCCCCCCCCCCCCCCCCCCCCCCCCCCCCCCCCCCCCCCCCCCCCCCCCCCCCCCCCCCCCCCCCCCCCCCCCCCCCCCCCCCCCCCCCCCCCCCCCCCCCCCCCCCCCCCCCCCCCCCCCCCCCCCCCCCCCCCCCCCCCCCCCCCCCCCCCCCCCCCCCCCCCCCCCCCCCCCCCCCCCCCCCCCCCCCCCCCCCCCCCCCCCCCCCCCCCCCCCCCCCCCCCCCCCCCCCCCCCCCCCCCCCCCCCCCCCCCCCCCCCCCCCCCCCCCCCCCCCCCCCCCCCCCCCCCCCCCCCCCCCCCCCCCCCCCCCCCCCCCCCCCCCCCCCCCCCCCCCCCCCCCCCCCCCCCCCCCCCCCCCCCCCCCCCCCCCCCCCCCCCCCCCCCCCCCCCCCCCCCCCCCCCCCCCCCCCCCCCCCCCCCCCCCCCCCCCCCCCCCCCCCCCCCCCCCCCCCCCCCCCCCCCCCCCCCCCCCCCCCCCCCCCCCCCCCCCCCCCCCCCCCCCCCCCCCCCCCCCCCCCCCCCCCCCCCCCCCCCCCCCCCCCCCCCCCCCCCCCCCCCCCCCCCCCCCCCCCCCCCCCCCCCCCCCCCCCCCCCCCCCCCCCCCCCCCCCCCCCCCCCCCCCCCCCCCCCCCCCCCCCCCCCCCCCCCCCCCCCCCCCCCCCCCCCCCCCCCCCCCCCCCCCCCCCCCCCCCCCCCCCGGCCGGCGCCCCCCCCCCCCCCCCCCCCCCCCCCCCCCCCCCCCCCCCCCCCCCCCCCCCCCCCCCCCCCCCCCCCCCCCCCCCCCCCCCCCCCCGGGGGGCCGCCCCCCCCCCCCCCCCCCCCCCCCCCCCCCCCCCCCCCCCCCCCCCCCCCCCCCCCCCCCCCCCCCCCCCCCCCCCCCCCCCCCCCCCCCCCCCCCCCCCCCCCCCCCCCCCCCCCCCCCCCCCCCCCCCCCCCCCCCCCCCCCCCCCCCCCCCCCCCCCCCCCCCCCCCCCCCCCCCCCCCCCCCCCCCCCCCCCCCCCCCCCCCCCCCCCCCCCCCCCCCCCCCCCCCCCCCCGCCCCCCCCCCCCCCCCCCCCCCCCCCCCCCCCCCCCCCCCCCCCCCCCCCCCCCCCCCCCCCCCCCCCCCCCCCCCCCCCCCCCCCCCCCCCCCCCCCCCCCCCCCCCCCCCCCCCCCCCCCCCCCCCGCCCCCCCCCCCCCCCCCCCCCCCCCCCCCCCCCCCCCCCCCCCCCCCCCGCCCCCCCCCCCCCCCCCCCCCCCCCCCCCCCCCCCCCCCCCCCCCCCCCCCCCCCCCCCCCCCCCCCCCCCCCCCCCCCCCCCCCCCCCCCCCCCCCCCCCCCCCCCCCCCCCCCCCCCCCCCCCCCCCCCCCCCCCCCCCCCCCCCCCCCCCCCCCCCCCCCCCCGCCCCCGCCCGCCCCCCCCCCCCCCCCCCCCCCCCCCCCCCCCCCCCCCCCCCCCCCCCCCCCCCCCCCCCCCCCCCCCCCCCCCCCCCCCCCCCCCCCCCCCCCCCCCCCCCCCCCCCCCCCCCCCCCCCCCCCCCCCCCCCCCCCCCCCCCCCCCCCCCCCCCCCCCCCCCCCCCCCCCCCCCCCCCCCCCCCCCCCCCCCCCCCCCCCCCCCCCCCCCCCCCCCCCCCCCCCCCCCCCCCCCCCCCCCCCCCCCCCCCCCCCCCCCCCCCGGCCCCCCCCCCCCCCCCCCCCCTCAAGCTTGATGTGTTGATGTAGGTATTTCCAAATAAATCTTAATGTTTTCTTAAAGTACACTACTCAACAATGTTTTATTTCATGCAAGAAATCTCAAATTTTGCGCGCAGATTGTCCCCATTTTGATGCGAATTGAAAGCAAATATTACGAATTTTTTCGAGAAGTGCTCTCCGTTCTGCATTATTGACTACTTATGGAAAACTCATAATTTTAAAGACATTTTTTTTTTAGAAAATACGTTATAATATTTTGTCAAATCAGCCCCATGTATCTGCTTTCTTTAGATATGTTTTTCTAACGGAAAAGCGGCTAAAAGCAAAATGTGACAGTATGCTTTAGTTTTAATATTAGTACTCAAAAAATTGCGGACAAATGTGGAAATTTTTTTATAACTCAAATAAAAAATTTAAAAAAAAAAACAATGTATTCCTGCAAGCAGTTAATTAAATTTTTAACACAGGAAAATGGATTAACGTATTTACAAAATATCATAAGCACATTAAAATACATACCTTCAGCTTTCTTTTGAATTGTTACTCAAGTACTTGTACGCCCCCAATTCCGCGAAATGCAACAAAATGGAAAGGAATTATTTTATCATTAATTGCACGACAGAAAACAGTTAAAGATCTTCGCTGTTTAAAGGCTTATGCATGATTGAATAAATTTTTATAGCGGCAATTATTTACATATATGAGTACTGTAATTATTGTCCTACTAACATTTCCATATAATTTGGTTTGATTCTAGGAAAGTTGCTTTTTTTATTTTTAGCCAAAATTATTCGTTTTTGAAACACTGTGGATCGTGGCAAATCAGACGGCTCTCCGTATCGTCCTATGTGGATACTTGCGTTCCCAATAATTATGGCAGATGATAAAATAACCGAGGACGATGGCTGCGATTGCGCATTAAAGAACATCCGCATGAGTAACACAGTTTCTATGTTTTCTGCTGAAAAAAGATCTCATCTGTGGGGTAAACACATGTGTGTAAAGCGAAAAAGATCTTTCGACATTTGCCGACGTAATATTAGCAAATTTAAAACTTTCCAAACCACTTGTAAGATATTCCTCATAAAGATACAGGTTAATTTTACATAACGTTTCATATCCCATATTTTTATGTAAAATGTCATTATACCACTTACTCACTCTCATACCAGGGGCATCTTTTAGAGTTTGTAATTTATTTGTCGAATTTCTTCGGCTACCAAATGAAGCGTATAAACAAGACAAATTAAGTGTATTAAATTTGAATATATATTTTTCAGCAATTTTCCAGCTTTAACTATATTTGGCTGCATCAGTGACTAAGATCCATAATTATGAATTATCTACACCCATTATGTCAAGCGTTTGTGTGACAAGTTTTTGTACAGTTTCTGCATTGACACTTTGTAATCTTTTGCAAGAAAGTAAATATGGTGACGTGGGCCCACCAGGGTCTAAAACGCGTGCTAGAACATTTATTTTCTCATATGATTTTCTTCTGGGCCTGTCGTCTCGTCTACTGTTATTCAATTTTTTTTATTTAATACACTTTTAGGTTTATTTTATGAAGCTTTTTATATGGTTCAGTTCACAATCCACTGTTCTTCTTGACGGTAAACCCCAGTTCGGCACATATTTTTTCAAACTGCTCTAAACTGTTCTTTCTTCAATAATCTGTAGTGGAATATTACATACAATAATATAAAGACGCATAAAAATTTTACATACAAAAATTCGTTTCTTTTTTATTTCATATGTGTTGCAGATTTTATATGTCTATTCCAATTAGAAGATCTGTCGATACCGTTACATTGCATACCTGACAAGAGATCGAAGTGCAATTATATTTTAGATCTTGATATTTGTCCATGTGCTTAAAAATGTAAGACGAAAATTTGAAACCGGCACGCTATGCCATTGTTATTTTTATCAGTTTATACGGTCGCGACGAATTATTTACTGCAAACTGGAATACGGCTCGCAGATATTTCAATTATATCTGCTGCAAACATGCGTCTGTGACCAGCGTTAAATTTTTCACACTCTAGTTATTAATAATTCATTCTGAAGAAAGTCATGTAAATAATTCGCGGTTCCATTTTTTTAGTCAGGTAAGATTACATGATTTTACAATATCTTGATTTTAGTGTGTAATTTTACTTCTTTTAATAGGATTCTCATCTGAATACCAATACATATTATCACTTCCAAAAGTAGATTCAACTGATCTATTATATAATACTGTTGTTATCACGAACAGTGTTATACAGGGATCTATTTTTAATACCATAATCAGTCAAGATATGGTGTCACAGTTTGAACAGGGTTGCCTCTTTAGTCTCCAATGGCCAACATTTTAAGGAGAGTTTAATGACAAGAAAATTTATTACAGATATAAATATCAAGTAGCAATACTATAATTTAGATAAAAATTAGCTATCGTATTTATATCTCGATTAATATTTTGCTGAAATTGCTGGTAATATATTTTCTTGTCACTAAAACACTCCTTAAGTTAAAGGTCCCTTTAAAATGTTGATAATATTCGGGATAATACAAGGTAATTTAGATGGACCTAGAATGCTCAAGATTTATTCCAAAATACCCAATTATAGGTATACAGGACAACCTCTTGCAATCAGTTTTAAATTAGAGTTCAGGTAGTCAAGGGCAAATACAAAGCAAGAACTAAATCAAATAGAGTACTGTTCCTATAGTGATTACTATACTTGGCCAAATTCCGAGTAATTCAGCGGCGTCGCAGGGAACGCATCCGTATTACGTATTAAGTACACGTGAAACATACGAACGATTACTACATTGCATCAAGTAGGTAAAGGACTAAGACACGTAGAAAATTAACCCCCCTCGGAAAACGATACTAACAAATTTGGGGATCAAGAAAAAATGCATAGTGGTAAACGAAATGACAGACGCAGAAGGCAATCATGTGGCAAATGTAATAGTATGAATTTTAGGTCCTGAGAGACCATGCATCGCCTGATTTTTTACTTGTTAGTAAAAGAGTTGAAGCCGTAAATGCAAAAAATGTACGGAATCTAGTTGTAACATCAATGAAGGTAATGGATATTTACTAGTTCGCAAGTGTTAATGCTAGTAACTGATCCAACACGGTATATGCTTAAAGCTGGCTATTTGCTACAAGCTGTTTTTCCACATTTAATACATGTAACATATATGGTCCACATTTAATAGCAGATGTAGTAAACTATTTTGAATTCAAATTATTTCGCGCCACTAGTTACTTTCAGTGTAGTAAGGTAGGTAGTAGCTTAACAGGAGATTAGAGCGGGAGGATTCTAGAAGATATGTCGCTATTGTTAGGGTGCGTAAAAAGTGTTGTGTATAAGTTATGTTGTTGAGTAAATAAAGTTGTTAGTTAAATGATGTTTAATTATTGACCATCAAGAAGAAGTGCAACACAGAGGAAATTTTAAAAAAATTGCTTATTGTTAGACGCGAAGAAACACAAAACAGATTTTTGTGAAAGCCACTAAACATTCATGTGGCCTTTTCCGACATTCCACTGCAACCAAAACCTATTTTAACACGTTGAGGGACATGGTTGGAGGTAGTTCTGTATTTTCACAAGTATTTTACGACGAAAAATATGTATCCGTCAGTTAAATCCTGGTGACTCACAAGCCATTTCGGTCCCCAATTAATTAACAATCAAAATATAATTAATTAACAATCAAGATATTAAAGACGATTTACAGTAATGTACACGTTATTTATAACAACTATAATACAATATTAGACAGTATCCACAAATTTGAAAGTTCTTCATTGTCCCTAGCTTACCCTCTTAAACTACTAGATAGTGTATAAACTGTATTAGGTTAGGTTAGGTTTGTTCTGAGTGGGTCTTAGTAGACCCTCCACTGCGGCCATCAGCAGGCCTATTGTGGCTTAAACTGTATTACAAACATTGACAAATGTCCCCGGTAAGCGGGTTAGTACGAGATTTACTGACAAATTATAAATAATCCAGGGTATGCAAAATTATGTGATATTAATCGGTGTCTCAGTGAAAAACATCTTTCAGTTGATAACTTACAACTCTTTTAAGTTTGTAAACGTCACCTCTGTCGATGCTGAACAATCATTTTCGTTCTACACAAATGTGTTTACACAACGAAGGAGCCGTTTCTCGGTAGAAAATATAGAAACTGTGTTGCTCATGCAAATGGTCTTACATGTTCTCTCTGAGCCTTGTCGTCTATATAGGACAGTTGAAAGGTAAACACTTTTGCAAACACTATGTAACATTTACAATTGTCACATTAAGCACTGCGACCAAACAAGTGCGCTGTAATCAAAAAATAAATGAATCGTCAGTTATTATTACACATGCGGTAGCTCACGTCTGACACCACTGAATTGGTATGGAATTTGGCCCTAGTGATTACTAGGGGTGGGAAATGTATTCCATTCTTCATAGCCGACACATAAACAAATATAAATATTAATAAACACACCAGATACAAATTCATGTGGTATGTTTATTTATGTACCTGTAATATATACTACCAGTACAACCATATTGAGTAAGACAGGTGCAAGTTCTCTGCGGGAATCTGGGACACTACCATTTATAATTATATACAGCTTAACAGTTCGTGAGGTAGTATCCCCAGTTCAGTTACATTATCCGATGTTAATCTTTTTAACACGCTTTTATTAGCTTCACCTGTATGTTTGCTTGCTTGCTTGCTTGTTTGCTTGTTTGTTTGTTTGTAACCGACTCTTTGGACTCGATTTTGACCCACTTTAAACGGACAGATTTAATTGAAACTGTACACTTACGAAGAACCGGTAACAATACAATAATTTGATAAGTTTATATCATTATCCTGATCAGGATCGCCAGTCCTTTCCTCAGGTATCCTCTGCGTGAGAGCAAAGGCTTAATATGTAAGTACATTCCATGATTGTCAGTTACGTCGGTGGTCGAGCGGGCTAAGGCAGTCGACGCGAAACGACAGACTCCTCGAGCGTGAGTTCAAATCCCATGGCTGAAATAAAAAAATATTTTTTTTCAGAAATATCTGTTGGATCGTAATATGTTATAATATCAGCATCAATAAGCAATATAAATATAGTTTACAAAAACTACAAAACACGCTTTCATAGCACATTAAACTAAAAAGTGAAAAATAAATATAGTTTAAAAAAACTAAAAAACACGCTTTTTAAAGCACATCAAACTAAAAAGTGAAAAATAATTATTAATATAAACTGAAAACAATAATGAACGAAAAATACTAGTATTATTGTGAAAAAAGCGTGGGTTGCTCGATATACGAAAAATATGGCACAAAGCGCCCCACGCTTTTTTCACAATAATACTAGTATTTTTCGTTCATTATTGTTTTCTGTTTATATTAATAATTATTTTTCACTTTTTAGTTTGATGTGCTTTAAAGCGTGTTTTTTAATTTTTTTAAACTATATTTATTGATGTATATTTTCGGCATTGAGTGCATAATATCTTATAATTTCATAGGTAACTAAGATCACGATTTTAGATAATTTCTTTAGGAAATTTAACTTGAAAGTTGTTGACGATTAGGTATTTTTTTAATCGAAATATGTGTTTATAATTAATAGACATTTCAAATGGTGCATTGCATGGTCGATGTTTTTTTGGAAAAAATACATTCAGCGTCACGATGCCTTGCATGACCGCTGTAGATGCATTTTGCGATGAAACCGTAATAAAAATCAAATATCTTTACCAGTTTGGCTTGAGAAATCAGTTTTTGAGCACCCTGTACATTAACTTTTAAGTCAGTAACATAATAATTCAATAAACAATATATTACAAGTATAAGATTACCATTAATTTTTGGACGCCCTGAACTAGAGTCACATAATTAGAATTAACGTTTGTTTCTGTTACATTTAGCATGGTATACCCATCTAAAAATATCAAAAAAGAAATATATTATTAAGGATTTACAACACGTAAACTTAGCATTAGCTAATGGATTATAAGTGGGAATTTTTTATACATTTAATACAGAACAGAATACAAATCCAAATCCATTATTTAACTATATTTGTGTCAAACTATTAGTGTTATTAATTTTAATTTATTTTTAATGTGATTACAATAGAACCATATGTTTCCAAGTTGGATAATATATTTCAACATTTAGGAAATAAGAATTCAAGGGTCGATAAAGTTACCCAGTCTCTCAATTCACTTAAATATCAACACACCTTTCAGAAATTACCTTATTACAAACAACAGAATAAAGTAAATCAGTTGTAATTATATTCAGACGTCGACAAAGAATATGTATGTAATCACATAATATTATATAGTCCTCATACATATATAAAGTTCTAGCATATTTCAGAACTGAAATCGTAAATCAAAAGTACTCAAATTCAAATGCTTTTTGTAATATGTAATTCATTACAATTTGTTTCAAAAATGCTAGGAGGAATTTTGTAAATATAATAATATGTACAGAGTTATGCACGTAACATTCTACCCCACCTAACTTTTTTGCTTTTTTTACCTAGAAAAAAATACTAAGAACCAAAGTTATAGGAATCTTTTTTGCGATTTCAATGCCTATTCAGGAAAACAATTGAACTTCGTTTTGGCTATAAAAATCAAACTTATTTTTTTTAAATGGAACACCCTGTATATTTCTTATTTTTTTGAAATCCTCGCTTTTTTTCTGATTACAATGATATACATATATCATACGTTTGTTCAAACAGTTTGCACAATATTGTGCTTTGAAATAGTGATTGTTGCGTAATGGACAAAATCTAAATTGCCATGGAATAATCAAAACAATTATTGTAATACGGTTCGATAGTTATAGTTGTGTTTCAACATTGTTAGGAAAAAATGGTGTATTATTCTTACAGTATTAATGAAAAAATTACATTATTGAGTGTTATGTTTCTATGAAAAGAACGCAATGCGTGCTAGTCGCGAATAAGAACAAAGATTTCCTGGGAGACGCGTACCCCATAAAATTTATTTTAAATATAACTGTAACAAGTTGAGACTGACCGGCACATTACAAAATAAAGAGAAGATGGACAAACCACTCACTGGTTTAGATGAAAATATGCAGCTAATGGTTTTATTATATTTCCAAGAAAATCCAAAACATTCAATTCAAGATGCTTCAAGGCATTTGGAAATATCATGGAGGTGAGTTCAAAGAGTATTGATAATAATGCATAAATAAAAACCATACTGCTATCGTCCAGTCCAAAAATTATATGAAAATGACAACTACAGGAGACGCGAATATTGTCAGTTAATATTGGATAGACACCGTCAATATGAAAAATTTTTGAGTTCGTATCTATTTACCCAATACGTTTGTGTTATTATTATTAACTTCCTATTACTATTACCATTACAACTAATACTACTTTTATTTCTTTTTACTATATATAGTCAATACTGTGGACTGATGAATCTTCCTTTACAAAAAGTGGTGTTATTAATTGAAGAAATTCTCATTATTGGGCATCAGAAAATCTGCGACAGTTTATTTCCATTAAAAATCAAGGCAGGACTTCAATAAACGTCTGGTGCGGTATCTTTAGAAATAATATAATTAGTTCGGTATTTTATGAAAGTTCTTTCACTGGGATAGAATATCTAGAAATTTTAAGAGGAGAAATTTTTAATTTAATGAATACACTTAATGAACCAACGGTGCTCCAGCACATAAGACGAATGCCGTCAAGCAGTATTTAGACCATGTTTTTAATGAATGGATAGGCTTAAACGGCACAATTTTATGGCCTGCTAGAAGTCCAGACTTAACACCTATGGACTTATTTCTATGGGGTACTATAAAAAAATAGAGTATATAAAGGGAAATCAAATAATTTGGATGAATTAAGAGAGAAAATACTTCAAGAGATCCGCGCTCTAAATGAAACAGACAATGTAGCTAATATTAAGCGAAATTTACTTAGGAGGTTTGCGCTCTGTTTTGCACAGGACGGGGCTATTATAGAGCACCTTAAATAATTTATTTTCATTTTTTTAATAAAGTATTAGTTTTCTTCTAAACGATGTTTTTTAGTAAGATCAACAAAACAGTATAAACGTGATCATAGACATTCAACGGAAATTTAGATTTTGACCATTATGCAACAATCACTATATCAAAGCATAATATTGTGCATACATTTTGAATAAACGTATGATATCTGTATATCATTGCAATCAGAAGAAAGCGAGGATTTCAAAAAATGAGAAAAATACATTTAAAAAATAAAAGTTTGATTTATATCGCCGAAACCAGAAGTTCAATTGTTTTCCTGAATAGTGCACTGAAATCGCAAGGGAATTTCCCTATAACTTAGGTTCTCACTATTTTTTCTAGGTAAAAACGCAAAAAAAGTTAGGTGGGGGTAGAAATGTTACGTGCGTAACCCTGTACAATTAGAAAATTAATTAATTATGGAGTTTATAAGGTTCCGTTCTTAGCCCATTATTGGTCATGATATATTTTAACGACCTTCTCCACCTACTTACATATAATGAAATTATCGGTTTTATCGACAACACTATCATAAACTACGAAGTGATCACTAAAGATCGAGAGATACCGATTATTTTCAGAGACGATTTACGGAGATATATTAAATTGGAAGCACCTAATGAAATATTCCCAAACAATACCTACGAAATGATAAAAAATTCTAATGTGCAATATAGAATATTTCACGAGAGAATCCCGGTCGTATAGTTTAAAAAAATCGCCCATGGCTCTATTAATCCTTGTTTATATTAAAGATTGTCTATAATCAAAACTGATATATTTGCTGTTTTGGTTACAGATAATCTTTATTATATATAAGAACGGATAGAACCCGGGCGATATTTCTTAAATTATATGAACTGGATTCTCTCGTGAAATACACTATAAATCTGCTTTCTTGATAAAAATGGGAACAAAGAATTAAAGGTATTTATCAGGCAATTAGATGGATTGCATCTATAAAAACAATTACTTACTGACCGTCATTTTGAGAGGGATGCTCGTTATTGTCGAGTGTCTAATAATAGTACGAATGCATAGATAGATATAGACGGACCCGCCTTGGCTAGCACGATTACACCCACTGCCCCATGTTAAATACACTCTAAATACGTAATATCTGTCGCAAAAATGGACCGAAAGTCGGCGAGCGAGGGAAAGATTTTTTTAAACAACAATAAAACATGGTTAGACTCAAATGTGATTTTTCCCTGAATTGGAACCATATATATATATATATATATATATATATATATATATATATATATATATATATATATATATATATATATATATATATATATATATATATATATATATATATATTTATATATATATATATATATATATATATATATATATATATATATATATATATATATATATATATATATATATATATACATACATACATATATATATTTGAAAGTTCAATGAAAAAACGAAGAGGCGAAAGTACAATCTTTAAGGAGACAAGCACAACTGAAGAATTAGTCTATGTTACAGAAACAAGTTTACATTCAGCAGGTAAACGTGATGCAGCAACATTGCTTAAAGAAATGGTATCAACTTCTCCGAAACGTACTACACATATTAAAAAATCATTTCACTCCTCCACTACTACAGGTAGAAATCTAAGTAATGAAGAAGCACTTGCGACTTATTTGGATGGGAAAATGACTAAAAGGTGGTACACAGCTATGCAACAACGCATAAAAAGTGTAGGCTCGAAAGTTTTACCTTCATATCCCTTTGTAGTAGAAGCTAAAAAAAATGTTACCCGGACAATGTTGTAATTACCAAAACATCTGCTGAAGTAAGTTTACAGTCGCTGATAGATCATATAACAAGGCGGCTTTCTAAGGTACAATGGGATGTATTATTGCAACATAAAGATATATTGGATGATGTCGAACTAATTTTTAAATGGGGCTGCGATGGAACTTCTGGTTTAAGTCCCTATAAACAACGATTTACCCAGGAAAATGTTAAATATGGAGAGAATATGGACAGTGCCATATTTGTTTTATCGTTAGTGCAACTTCAGTTAATTTGTCGCAGACAAACAACGAAAACAATATTGTGGCAGAATCCCACTCCATCAAGCATAAAATATTGTCGGCCCATAAAACTTATTAAAATCCGAGTCAGCACAACTAATAAAAGATGAGACAAAAAAATTGAACACACAATAAGTCAGTTATCTCCGGTAAAACTGATTGTAGAACATAAATCGGTACTCGTAATGCCAACATTGTTGTTCATTATGGTAGATGGCAAAATCTGCAGTTCTATTTTGGAAATCTCACCTGAGAAGTGTTATATATGTGAATGCTCATCTAAAGATACGAATAATTGATCAAGATTTTCACAAATAATAGATAATCCTGAGAGTTACAGATTTAGCATATCGCCTTTGCATGCAAAAATTCGAATCTTTGAGTGTTTGCTTAAAATTTCGTATCGCTTAGAACTAAAAAAATGGCAGGTGAGAGCAGAAGACAAAGAAAAGGTAGAAAAACGTAAGCAAAAAATTCAGAAAAATTTAGAGTGGAAATGGGCCTTCTAGTAGATTTTGTAAAAGAGGGATTCGGGACAACGAATGACGGAAACACCGCTTGGCGATTTTTTCAAAATCCAGCACTATCAAGTTCTATAACTGGTATCGATCAAACTTTAATCAAAATGTTTTCTGTATTGTTAAAAACAATTTCATGTGGATACGAAACTGATGCTGAAGCTTTTAATAACTATGCCTTAGAAACTTTACATAAATATTTAGAACATTATTCATAGTATTATATGCCGCCAACTGTTCACAAAATACTTTTTAGGATTCTACATTAATAAAACATGCACTTCTCCCAATTGGACAATTTGCGGAAGATGCTCAAGAATCTAGGCATAAAGAAATAAAAAAAGTCAGAGAATGTCATAGCAGAATATATTCGAGACAGGTTGTAATGAATGATGTTCTTATTTCGTCGGATCCAGTAATTAACAGCTTAAGAAGAAAAAATGAAAAACCCTTTTCAAACTCTCTCACCCGATGTTCTAACCCTTTTGAAAAGTCCCGTTGTCCTACTCAGTACTGCTGACAGCCTCAGTGATATTAGTTTTGAAGACGATTATTCGAGTAGTGATGATAGTGACGAGGTTAGGTTTTTTCTGCATATTAGAGCTAATAATCACACATATTACTGTACATTTCAATTACGTGTTTTCTGTTGTTTTTATTTCGACATATTTTTGCTATATTTTACTTTTCTGGAAACAGAACTTTGTATATGCTGGTTATAACACCACAATTATCTGAAAATTGCAAAATAAACGATACTTTGACAAGATACCACATTTTATTTGATTTAATAATTTTGTCCGCATAGATTTGCAAAAGTGACCACTATTTAGATGTAAAAGAGATTTTTTTTCAGTTAGGTTTGTACAGACATGCCAATTTTTTATTATTTGTTTCAGTATTAGAATTATTTATAATTTAATTTATTTATAAAGCAGTGGAAGTTTTTGTTATCAGAATTTATTGTTGATTTTCCTAACATTTTACTAAACTGGGCCAAAAATAATTCTATTGTAGATGAGATAGCAATTAATAATTTAGGACTTAAGACTTCGATCGATTCACGGAACAGAAGTGAATCGACCTTGCGGCCAGCTGATGTTTTATGCCATCCACATATTAAATAAACAACTCTGATCTTCCGTTCGTTAAAGTAGATGCTTCTTTATAAAATGATTATTTTCAATTTTGTTTCATTTTTAGAATTTAATTCAAACCGCATATTACTAATTTAAAATAGAATTGTGACGAACTGACAGTGGCAACACTGTCTTCAGTTACGTCATTTCCGTGAACGGCATTTAGAGAGATATCCAGTGACCATCAAAATGTCAGTTGCTGGAGGACGAAAAAATTATCAGAAATTTTTTGACAGTGCCAATCGATTGTACTCGATGAAATATATTGGGGCGTTAAAATATAACTACGCATTTAAAACTCATCATGTATAGTATAGGGCGTTAGACTGTCATCCGTAAATACAGTCCAGTCATTAATTTAATTGGTACTGTGATGCTGGCAAACTAATAAAAATCGTGCAAGACGCTTGGTGTGAATAGCAGAATATATAAGAGACCGCTAGAGTGGCTAGAGATATGTGGCAACGAGATTTGAAACATTACAAACTTCAGTGAAATCGGAAAAGACCGACCCGCATGTGTGAGCAGCGTCTCGGGTGCGTAGTGCGGCCGGTAATGGTTTAGTACGGCAATTCGGCGATGGAAGGCAAGAAAGCCCTGAAATTTGAAGTCACAAAGGAAAATTCAAGACTACCATAAAATTTGGAAAATCGGCTGTATCGTAGCTCTTGGGCTAGCTAGGGATCGGTGCTTTTATGAGAGCAGTAGATATATGTTAGACAACACCTCCGGATGTAGTCAAAATGCTGAGAGAACACTAGAAAAGTTTTACTGAAATTTTTAAAAACTACCACGAAGCAAAATAAAAGAAAAAAATCACAATAACCGGTAAGACAAACAAAAAAGAGGCAAAACTAGGAGGAGCTGTTATGTAACGTCGAAATACTGTTTACTATACTGTTTGCTCCGGTTTTACAGTTCGCTCCTGTTATATACGTCATAACATCCTACTTCCCTAAGTCTAGTTCTGATTCTTAGGACTACTCGATTTTTTATATTTGCTACGTAATTTATCAGGTTCTGCCATCATTTGTAAGCCAAGGTGTATATGATTTTGTTAAATGAGATGTTATAATAGAACTCGGATGTTCTTAGAAAAAATAAAACTCCAAAAAAAAACAATAATTAAAAAAAAAACTATTGTAATGAACACTCACATAATATATGCCCATAATTAATTTATTAATTAATATTTATTCATTTATTTATTTATTTACGTACACCATCCAACAGCCGAAGCCCATTACTGGATGGGAAAATACAATACAAATACAAATACAATACATTACAAATACAAATACAAATACAAATACAAATACAAATACAATA
The DNA here is from genome assembly GCA_029963845.1 of Rhamnusium bicolor. Lineage (NCBI taxonomy): Eukaryota > Metazoa > Arthropoda > Insecta > Coleoptera > Cerambycidae > Rhamnusium > Rhamnusium bicolor. The sequence continues at coordinate 542,991 of JANEYF010003591.1, forward strand.
CAATAAAATACAATACAAGAAAATATAATAATTAAATATTAACCCATTGATTAGGTATACAATTACATCACAAAAATACATTATACATAACTGACAGAAATTCTAAAAGTATGGAATAGTTTATAAACTAAACCTATGATTTGTGAAGAAAAATAAATTATAAAAAAAGTATAAAATTCATTTTGTAGTAAGCATATTTTTTAGTATATTTAAAGACACCAATTTTGTCTTGCAGACTATCATAATTGTTACACATAAAATGAAGAGGCGAGAATTTAAGCTTATTCGTCCGCGACTTGGCAAGATAAACGGTCATATTATTTCGAGCACATGAAAGGGTAGTTGCTCTAATATCATAGGACAATCTATGTTATTGTTTATAATTTTATATAGAAATATTAATGAGTGCATGATCCTGCGATCTTGTAAGCTTGATACTGCAAATCTATTAAGTAATAATACTTGAGGTGCTTCAATAGGTGGATACAATCCATCTTCTTTAAATACCAAATACTTAAGAAAAACGTCTTTGAATAGTCTCCAAGTTTTTCCAGGACTCCAGATTAAGGACGTATATTCAAGCTTTGGTCTGACAAAAGTATTGAATAACAATACTAAGACATTTATATCAGTGAAAGTTGCAGAATTTCTTACCACAAAACCCAAGTTGCTAAATGAAGTTTGTACCACGTTACTTATATGTAAATTAAAAATATTAATTTGTTTATTAAATTTATGAAAAAAATAACAAATTTAATAAAAAATGTACGAGCAATATTAAAATTTATACAAAATGGCGAAAAAAATTATGAAAAAAATTACTGCTTTAACTACGGTCTTACAACTACTATTTTTCTATTTTTTTTAGCACAAAAGTAAACCTACATTTACAAAATTTATACAAAATGGCGAAGAAATTATGAAAAAATAACTGCTTTAACTACGGTCATAAAACTATTATTTTTCTATTTTTATTTCAGCATATAAGTAAACCTACATTTACATATATATAAACAAAGCTATATGACTGATAACATGCCCTATGCGATAATTTAATATAGGAAGACACGTGCATTACCTCATCTGCTGGGGATATCTTGAGATTGGTAGGGCTCGATTTGCCCTTTTGAAAATTTCTGGTTAACAGGAGAACTTAAATAACTGGATATCATTTCTGATCTTGATCCTGGTTTATTGTTCAATACGGGCTATTTAAGCGGTGAAAGTAGAAAATCTCCTAGATACTATCGAATAAGCAAATAAAAAAAATATGTGGGAAATGCCCATTACAAAAAAAGTGTATTTAACCTTACAGATTAACATTTTAAAATATAGGTAATTTACTGCTAACTTGCAACAATCTAGTTTTTAAATACCACAAAAAATTATTTGAAAATACATTGTTGCAAATATTTGTAACTTACAATGTTTAGTTGGTTCATGTGTTTATAAATCTTATTCAAAAGAACGTTATGGCGTTTACAAGAAATGGTCAACATGTAGTGTGCGAAACCGATATAATGACGGGACGTGCGGGGTAAGACGCTAAGGAACAGAGCCGGATTTAACTGTATTGTTCGCTCGTTTACCTTTTCAATGTAGGTTTTTGTGCTGAGTTTAGCTTGCATCAATTTAACAATTGTACAAAAAAGTATTAACTTGAAATAAAAGCAGTGAATTTAAAGTATTGACTACACATACTGCAGTTACAGTATTCAGATTCGCTTAATATAAATTGTTACTACCCAGCAAAAACCGCGAGGGGGTATGAGCATTTCTTGCCAGGAAAGGATGGGTATGGAATATTAGTATAGAGTAAAGAAATTATTTAAAAAGTAACAAGAAACCTTTAAAACAAAATAAAAACAAAAAAAATATACTCTCAAAATAGTAAAAGAAACAAATATTTTTTTCAATAAATAAACTAAAAATAAATTCTAATAGTAAAGTTATTACTATAATAAAAAAGAGACATATTTTTATCAAAATGAAAAAAAATAATAACATTAATAAATAATAACATCCTGAAAATAATGTTTCTCAAGCACTGAACTACGAAAGTACAAAAACGAAATTAAATAATGCAGTTGATATCACAAAATTCACTTCCTCACTTCACATCACGTCACTTTACCTCAACTCACATTGCTTCTTCCTCTGAATCCTCGCCCTTCTCACCCTCTTCTTTATTTTCAGACGAACTACTATCCTCGTTCAAATTTATAATAAATTTATTTCCACTATTTATATGAAATTAGAAATTTTTAAATAATCACCCTCAATTGTAATTAATTCAATCGGGTTGAAAATACAAAAACAATTTGTGGTCATATCTCTCCACTACATTATCTATAATATACTTCCTCTCATAATTTTTCGTTTGCAGGACTTCCAATAGTTGTGCCTTATTATAATTTTCCTCATAATAGAGATCATGTTCCATTAAAACAATTTTGTAACTCCAGCTTAGTAAAACTCTTGTTAGGAATTTTATACAGTTGTCTCGAATGGTACTTCGCATTGTCAAGAACAATAATGCTATTCGGTTTAATTTTAGGAATTAGGGTATTTTCAAACCATTCTTCAAATATTTCTCTATCCATGTTCTTGTGGTATCCATGTTACAGTCTTCCATGTTTTTTCCGCACAGTTTCAATGCATTATCAACCAATACATCATGTGATCCACAGTGTAATATAATCAACCGAATCCCTTTATTAGGGGCAATGAGATTGGTTGACATTTCCTAGATCCATGTCCATCCTTTTTTTACGGTGTCATGAGTATCATGCCAAGTTTCATCTAGATAATAAATTGGTCTATTTTCCCTTCTGAGTTCTTTTTTATCTCTTCTAGATATGAATTTCGCCAATCCATTATTCGTCTACTTTCCATAATGGCCATGCGCTTATTAATAGTTTGATATTTAAATATTTAATTTATATTTAAAAGCAATTTTTCTCAGCCAAGTTCCTAAAGCTCTTTTGGTATATTTTAGATGAAAATCCATTTCTTTTAATTTTCTGTCTACCACGTCAATAGTTGGGATTTCATTTCTCTGATACGCGTCGTAAACTAAAGTTCTTAAAAGTTTTGCTAACGATGGGTCCAGAGTTTTCGATTGACCGGCGTCGAATCTTTGTTTTTTTGGGAGGGCACCTTCTTTTACCAGTTTGTGTATTATGGAATGGGGAACGTTAGTCAGAGATGCTGTTTCACCTAGTACATCCAAATCATACAAATTAGGGTCATTAACTCGTCGCTTCAAAAGATTATTGTAAATATTAAGGCAAATTAGTTTCGCTTGCTCATTCAAATTGAACCGATTTTTTCTTACTGAAAACACTAACGAACTTTGATTTTCTTTATCACAATCACAATCACTATCACTTTCATTTTCACAAATACAATAAGATGTAGACGTAGAGGCCTCCCACGATCGAAACATTTTTTATATCAAATACCTTGTTAAATTATTTTCAAAATCACACCAGCAAATAAGCAGATATAAAATAATTATTACTTATATTACACTATTACAAACTCACTGCAATCGATAATCTTCTTAAATTACTTTCAAATACACACCAGCAAATAAACAGATGAAAATAATTATTACTTATATTACACTCACTGCAACACGATAGCCTTCATAAATTATTTAAAAAACACACCAGCAAATAAACAGATGAAAATAATTATTACTTATATTACACTCACTGCAACACGATAGCCTTCATAAATTATTTAAAAAACACACCAGCAAATTAACATATAAAATAATTACTACTTATATTACACTATTACACAACTCACTGCAACACGATAACCTTCTTAAATTATTTTCAAAAACACGCCAGCAAATAAACAGATATTAAATAATTATTGTTTATTTTATAATATCTTATACTTACAATATATCAGCACTAGAACAAAATTAAGTGCGGCCCTGAAGTATCCCAGCATATAAGCTAAACTCCGCCTCGGTCGCGTGCCAACAAAAACACTCTCTGGTTCTCGCTTTAATGTAAGCGGTGTAAAAGACGGAAGATTAGATTAGACATTTCCCGCCCTATTGTCGCGTCTTACCCCGCACGTCCCGCCACTATATCCGTTTCGAACACTATACATACGAGCACTCACATACTTATATTCATACATACAGATAAACATCTGTCATGTTTGAATGTTTTCCATCGCTTATTTTAGTGCAAATTTGCACCTATAATGAACACATGTATTGATTTGGTATTTTAACTTATCTTGATGTTGGTCCCAAAGCATCGACGATAATTAATAAATAAATAATTAATGACTACTGAAAGCTCTAAAGCAGATAATAAATTAGATCCTTAATACTTTAGCATTGAAAAAGTTTATTCAGCATAAATGAAACATCAAGAACAATTTGTCATAAATCAATAAATTAATTAATAATTCATTCTATATTTTCTTTTTATCCATTAAAATTATTATTATTACTTTTCCAACTATCCACATTATAAAAGAATGATTTTCCTCGATGATTTATTATAATAATACGTCAGGGGCGTGCAGTGAATTTTGATACAGGGGAAGCAGTTTGTGATATAGGGTGATGGGTAGTGCGAAGCCCCGAGCGAAGCGAGGCAAAAATTTTTTAAGAAAGGGGCGTGGCTTCCGTATACTCATTTTAAAGCAAATGTCGAAAGCCGCAAAGTTATGATATCTAGAAAAAAAGTACACTTGTAGGACCGCCACTCCTCAATAAACTTAAAACATAAAAACACTATAAAAATTAGACAACCACCGATTCTAAAGCCGAAGCTGCATGGGCGAGGGTTATACTTATGAAAAAACGCAGACACAACCATACCCACCGACATTGCCAGTGCCGGTGGCGGGGATCGAACCCGCAGCGAAATAGAGAGTTTGTTCAGTCACACTTGCCATCGTGCACTCTCTAGCCAACTATAAATCGAGCGGGCTAGTTAACTAGTTAACATGCACATACCTGCCTATTTATAATGTAGTTTAATCCGCTTCTCCTTTTTTGCGAAGTCAGAAACAACTTCGTCGTAAAAGTTTGAATTTTGGGACATCTCCTTCACAAAGTCACTTTCTATTGTCAACAGGGACAATTTTGAAAGCCGCTCTTCACTGGTTGAATTTCTTGAAAAAGTTTTTATTCTTTTTAAGGTCGAAAAACTGTGTTCAACCGAAGCACTAGTTGCAGGTATCGTCAACACTAACTCACACAATTTCAACACTTCAGGGTAGGCTTGATGCAAACT
>JANEYF010003592.1:0-78643 GCA_029963845.1 Rhamnusium bicolor
TAAGAACCTTAAACTGGTTGTATTTAAATCAAATTGTTCAATTTTCATAGTTGGGAGGCCTTTTTAAATTTACTAGCTGAGGTGGGGAGGTATCATTTTAAATTTAATATTCTGGATAGAATAAATTAAAATTATATTGTAAGTGATAACATAAAATTAAACAAGTTCATAAAAAAATAACTGTACATTTTGCAACCCGCGCCGGTCAGCCAGCATATATGGCTATAAGTTGTAATAATTAAATTTTACTACATAAAATCTGTTAGTTCTGTTCCAAATAAACCAAGTCAAATTACCATTAGGCTGAAAACTTGAACTATGGCTACCCTAAGCTCAGCCGAGGTATTTTTTCATGTCAAACTGGCACATATTTTTGTAGGACAACATGATTTTAAAGTATTAAAACAGTAATGAACTCCGTTGGGTACTAATATTTAAATGACTCATATGTATTATTAGTAAACATTTTTGTAGTTTAAGCTCAATAGCTTGTTGCTGACTCGAACAACAATATATCCAGTTTAATTTTTTTTCTATTTAATATTTTTTGTTAACGCACAATTAAATTTGACCACTGAAATATTTTAACGAAAAACTGTACAAGCAGTATTATCCTATCAAACTGACAGTCAGTAGTAGGTCCCAAATTCTATATACAAGGCAGTGGCGGCTGGTGAAATTTAGGCTGTCATATCTTAACATTCGAGCATGGGACCCAAGCGATACTTTTAAAACCTAACTATCAAGACTAAATTAGGAAATTTCGCAGAAAAAAAAATTGAGATTGAAATTTGCGAGAAAAGTTGAAAAAATTGTGTCTACCCAGGTTATTTTTTAAACAATTTGCAAAATATTTGCAAAACATTTTTTTCTCAGTATCAGGTGGAAAATATGTTGACAGATTTCAAAATTTCATAAAGAAATACTGATTTTTTTACAGTTACACCTTTTTAAAATTTACAGTGAAAAATTAATATAAAATAAAATTGCAAAACAGGGTACCTTTATAAAAATGCAATATTTTTTTGATAAAATTTGAAATCTGTCGATATATTTTTTCACCTAATTCTAATCTCTATATAAATAAAATATGATGTTATTGTTTTACATGAAACAAAATTCATTTTTGACTCTAATTTTATTTCTATTAGGTTTCCTAATTTATCTTTATAGATTCATTCAGAATTAACCATCATATTTAATACGATATTTTACTCACATTTAAAAAAAAATCAGATAAAAAAAATTTAACCTACTTTACGGTTAGTGACGTACGTCGTACATTCCTAACAATTATCAGTGAAACATCTGTTTCACAATGACAGTAGTAATACAGCATGAATCACTGTTTCAAAATGTTCAGTGGCCAAAATTATTACTTAAAGTGCATGTGTATGCATGATTATTCTATAGCGGAAAAAAGTGGTAGCACTAAAGCATGCTTCCTACTCTTATCCTGTTACAATAACAATTATCATTTATGATTACAAAACTTACTTCTCATTTCCTCAATGTTTATTAAATCTTGAATTTTATAATTCTCTTTTATCCCTGTCCAAGAGCATTGTGCAGTTACATCACCATGAAATATTCTGGATAAACACCTTGATAATTTTCCTGCATCGGATCTTCCCACAATCTGGAGCATATTTCTCTAAAAACAATTATTATTAGATATAATTTTTTGACTTGACAGAGGAATAAGTTTCACCAATTGTATTTTGTAATTTTCCTGATTGATGTTTTTTCTTCAAATATAATTGTCCTAATTTTATTCTCTATTTTAAAAAATTCACAAAAAAATAAAAATTTCTTCACACAGAAATTACAAAAGAATTACAAAAAAATTACTTTATTTTATGATGTTAAAAATAACACGATCAAAAAACAAGTGTTTTGTCTTTACAATTGTGATTAGCTCATCGCTGCTGGTTATCTCTGCTGACGGTGCATGATGAGGGCACCTGCACTATCTCCTGAAATGTATCTCATCCCCTAACAAGAATGAAAAATATGGGGAGGAATTTTCATTGGGATTTTGCCTTTTTCGTCTTCTTGGGTTTCTCAAATTTTCTCTTCTTTCTTGATGACAACTTTTTTAAAATAATGATATCTCTGGAGGCACTAATACAAAAACATTATGATTGAAATGATTGAAATTATAAGTAATAGAATTGTTACATAATGAATATTTAGATATTCTTTAAAATTATGATTTGTTACAAGTTCAAGTTTTTTATTTTGAATTCTTGCCAATTTATCTAATGGCATTTTTGTTAATTTTATTTTCAAAGTGTTTTCTGGTTGGCTTTCGAATTTTGGTACACTAATTCGAGGTAATAGTAAGGGTTCATTGTCTTAATAACCTTTTTCGATTATAAAGTTTATAAAATTATGAGTAATCGAACATCCTAAAGGTAGTTCTATTAAATGAGTGTTTTTAAGGTTTATAATGTCCTTTTTATTGTAGTTTAGTTGAATTTCACTTTCACTTTGAAATATTACTACATAATACTTCACATTTATTTGTTCAACAACGTTAGAGTTTATGGACAGTTTTGTATATTGACACTTTGTTTTAGCACTGGAGTTTAGTATAGCTGTTATGCAATCTTGTTGTTGATTGAGTTGATATAGTTGGGTGTCATCGCAATAATAGATTGAACTGTATTGACATTCTTGTGCTTGATATTGATATAACGCCTTCGTGTGTAGCAAGGTAAAGGTTTATCTGGTATGAGAGTGATAAAGATTGATGTAGGAATTGAGTAGAGTTGAGAATAATTGAAAGGTTTAGGGTTTATGATAGGAATTTCTAAAGCGAAAACTAGTCTTGCATTAGAATAATATGATTTTACTTTGATTAAATTGTAATAATTATACAAGTTTTGTTCTTCATGAAATATTAATTGTTTGTTGTTATAAGTTTTTGAAAGCTTATCGATTATTATTTGAATTTCGTGTAACTTGAGAATACTATGGTATAACGTATTTAATTTCGCAAAGTTATAGCATTTTCTATATCAATGAGAATATTAGTGAAATTAAATTTATTTCTATTTGGTCAAGAAGGTCTCTAAGTTTCTTGTAGTGATCAAATTCGAAATTTAAGTGTTCAGTTTTCTTTAATAAATCTTTTATACTTTCTGAAATTATTTCTTGATTGTGTTCCAAGGAAGAAATTGATTTATTGAAAGAGTTTATTAAGTCAATGTTTAATGAAATTTGTTTGTTATACGACTTTACAATTTTATCTTGATCTTCTGATAATTACTTTATTGCATTGTCATATCTGACATCGTCGTCATGATCAAGATTACCTGAAATAAATTGTATGACTGATCCCAGAGTGTTTAGTAGGCCACGTTTTGAACGGGTCTCTTTAAAGGATATTTAAAGGGTACACTGAAGCGAATTCTGTTTTAACTAAATTAATTTGATACAGAACATCATTTTTATGGTTAATAAAAGATTGTGCGTATTGTGGTTTTGATTCTATTTCTAAAAGTTTGCAAAAATTATTATATTGTTATATTATTTGGACGATTTGTTTCCCTGTTGGTGTAATCTCAAAATAGTGAATAAATTCGTGTGACGATTGTTTGATGTGTGCTGTACCTAAGTAGCAGGGAAGTATCCCTAGGTTTGTTTCAAGTGAAGTAATTTTAATCTCTAGAGTTGAACTTTCTGGAGGGTTATCGTTAAGACGATCAGAGTCAGTTGGAGTAATGACATTGTCTTTGTTTGGTTCCTTTGTGACGTCTGAAACAAATGTTTAATTATTTTTCGTTGTCGGTTGATCTGTTGTTTATGTATCGTTATGTTCTTTTACTTTCTCACTCCTCAAAGTGGGGAAGTTATGTATTCGTGAAAAAAATTTTTTTTATTGCATTTCTGGACGAATCTCGACGAATTATGAAAAAATTTTCGGTCTGTGTGTTTGTCTGTGTGGTTCGCGATAGCAGCTACAGTTTTGAGATAAAGCTTTCAAATTTGGTAGACACATTCTAGAGGTCTAGGATGAGATTGAGTTCGTTGATGAGCAAAATCTGTCCCAATGTCTAAAAATGTTAGTTTAACTTTCTTACCCAAGTCTTTAATTGCGGTATTAGGTGGAAATTTAGGTTTAGTTTTAGATCTACGGTTCTGTATTATTTCTAAATATACGTCAGAGTCGGGGTAAATTTCAGGATATTCCTCAAATTTTTTATTTTGGTTTTCATTTAATTTTTCTTTGTTAGTATTTACCTGGTCATGAACTTACGGAGAACGTACAGAGTTTCGACATTCTTTTTATGGTTTATGACATATTGAGCTTCAATATTGATTTCTTTACTTATTTCAAAAATGTCGCGAGTTTTTAAATGCCCAGATATTAATTCAAATGGCTTTAATTTAGTGCTTGAATGAATTGAGTTGTTATAACCGAATATCGCATAATTTATAATGTTGGTTAATGGACTGTTTTTATTTTCTAATCTTAAAATTCGTACGTGTTCGATTAAAGTGCTATTGAATCTTTCAACTGTACTATTGCTGTTAGGGTGATAAGGTGTAGTGAAATGCAAATGTATTTTATGAAGTAAAGCTAGGTTTTGCAATACTTTTGTTTTAAATTCGGGACCATTATCCGTAATTATTTGTCCAGGTGTACCATGGTGAGATATGAATTTCATTAGGTTATTTACAATTTCAATAGGGGTACCATTATTTAGATGATATGCCTGTCCATATTTAGAAAGGCGTCAATTATTATTATTAGGAATTTCTCATTATTTATTGTCAATGTGTCCATGTGTAACAATTCAAACGGGTACTTTGGTGTTTGTGGTGGACCAATAATATAGATGTCTGAGGTCTTTTTCAACTTTGTTTATACCGCGATGTATAGTGGCTATTTCGTGATGATGTTTGATTAATGTATCTTTCTCGTTTTTGTCGAAAACATCTATGATCCTTGAGTTACATTTTATTATTTGAAATGTAGAGTTTTTGAATATTCTATGCGGTTTTACATAGGGTAGGATACAGATGTTCATTGGCAAGAAAAAATACATAGGTTTTGCCCCGTTCAAAATAATTTTTTATTAAATCAATAAATTGTAGTTCGGTGTCTTCAAATTTAAAATAACATTGTCGTCTTTGAGTACCTTCAAAATTGTCTAGCAAAAATATTCGTTCTTGCATTGTTAAGTTTGTTTCGTCAATAAATATTTGATTTTTATAATAATTTATTGATTTATCAGTTATTTTTACGTCTTGTATAGGGTTTTCAAAAGCTGTATGTGTGGTGTTGTCGCTAGCTTCCTTATTGTCTACTTTAATAATAATAGATTGGTTATCGAGTTCTTTAGATATAGACGAAATTTTGTTATTTATTGTTAAAGAGTGAATCTCTACACGGGATTGCGCGTCAGCGTTCATGTTAAGATTTTCCCTTTTTATAAATTATTTGATGGTCGAACTCCTCGGGTTTAAGCCTCTATCTGACTAGAAGTGATTGAGGTTCTATTAAGTTATTTGTGTCATCGTTTTTATTATTGACCTCGTCTACAATAGAACTGAAATTTAAATTATAAAGTCAAATTAATTTTCTAAAAATTTTGTTACTAAAAAGGTTCAGAAATATTTAAGTCCTTATCTTCGTATGATCGGTTATGTATTTCCGTTAAAGCTAAGTAGCTTTACTCGAAGTTTCCGGTATTACTAAGCCATTTATTTCTATTTCAGGTATAATAATGTCACTATCTGTTACATTTACAGGAAATTTTGCAGTAATTATGGAATTTGCGGTTACATAAAATTGAGAAGATTAATTTCGGTTTGAATTTTTACAACAAATTTTTAGTTTTGTATGAGGAGAAACTATTTCAGAATTTGCAAAATCTGTTTTAATATTTAAATTTTTGATAAGGTCGATAACAATTCCATCAAAGTATGTATGAAAATTAAATAGGTAAAATTTAACAGTACAGTCTTGTTTAAATTGCTCAAATAAGGGAATATCAGCGTATTCGTTTTGTTCGTATGTTTTTAGTGCAGTTGAAATTGAAAATTTGTTATTATAAATTTTGTCTGAAAAATAACGCAATCTCTGGTCTTAAAATAGAGGCTCTAGCGCCCGTATCTGTTAAAAATTTTAACGGTTTCTCGTTTTAATATAAGGCAATTGTTTTACTAAGTTGAAATTATTTAATTCAATTATGTATCCTCTATCAAAGGCTGGGTTATTCGAAAATTTTGTCTGTTCGTCTATCTGTTGCTCAAATAAAGCTGGGTTGAAATTTGTCTCACTTTGTTCGGTAAGATTGGTTTCGTCTAAGTAATAACTTTTTCATACTGATTATCATATTCGGGTTTATATTAATATGCGTCATAGTAGGGTGATTGGCAATCAAAATCTACTGGAATATTTTGTTCCACGTTATTTATTTCTTCTACGGAGAAATTTGATCTTTGAGGTTGAAAATAATGTTGTCTATTAAAATTGGCATTGCATGCCTACTGTATTATGAGTATTTACACTCATTGAGGTAGCTTGGTTAGGATTTGAAATACGCATAATAATAATAATAATAATATTTATTATCCACAGACCACATTACAATAAATGGTATCGGACTCGTCAGATATAATAATTACAAAAAATAAAGTAGTTATAATTAAAAGAAACATAAGAGACATCAATAAAATATAAAAATAAAAAATACGTGTAAAATATAAATAAAATATATAGACATAAATAAAATATAATATATGGAGAGTAATGCTACATAGTGCGGTCATAACTACTGACAATACTAAATAGATACGTGCATATGTTGCATAAAAACTTAAAATTGCGTTTCCAAGTATTCCCTTACGTTATAGTACACATTATCTAAGAGTAATTTTTTTAACCTCATTTTTAAATGATTTTATATTATTTAACTCTTTTATTTTAGGTGGAAGTTTGTTATATAGTTTAATACCCATATATCTCGGACTTCTTTCAAAAGTAGATAGTGTATGGATTGGAATTAATAAATCGTTTCTCCCTCTGGTTTCATAGACGTGGTTAAAACTGTTACATAAAAATTCATGCAAATTCTGTTTAACAAATATGACAATTTCATAAATAAATATATTTGGTATTGTTAGAATATGCAGTTCCCTGAAAACATTTCTACAAGATACAGTTTTGTTCAATCCCCTTATATTTCTTACTGCCATTTTTTGAATTTTAAAAATTCTGTCTAAGAAATGTGATGAACCCCAAAATACTATGCCATATTTGACCCGGGAGTAAAATTGCGCATAGTAATAGGATAGAACAACTGCTATGCTAGTAAGTTTGCTCAATCTATGTAAGGCAAAACAAGTTGATGAAAGCTTTTTGGATAAATTTTCAATGTGTATTTCCCAGTTCAAGGCATTATCAATATAAATACCTAAGAATCGCGTATATTGAATTTGGTCAAGTGATCTACCATTAATTTTTATTAAGCTGCTTACACTATAGTTTGACAATCTAGGTGTAAAATGAATAAAAACAGTTTTAGATGTATTTAAAAGTAATTTGTTGCCATCAAACCATGACATAACTCAAATATGAATTGTCATCCGCAAACATTACCAGATTACCACTATCAATAGTACTTGGTAAATCATTAATAAATAATAAAAAGAGTAGCGGTCCAAGAACGGAACCCTGTGGAACACCACAGGTTACTTTCAATTCCCTGATTTTATGCTATTTAACTCAACAACTTGATTTCGGTTTGAGAGATAGGACTTCAGCCAGCTATTTATTTTACCTCTAAATCCGTATTTGGACAATTTCTCAATAAGTAAATCATGATCCACCAGATCAAATGCCTTGCTTAAATCCATAAAAAATTCCAAAACATTTATCATTTTTATTTATAGCATCATACAACTTATCAAGAAATTGCAAAACAGCTGTATGAGTGGACCTTTTTTCTCGAAATCCATGCTGAGCATCAGACATAATGTTGAACGTGTTGATAAATTTTATCATTCGAGAATACACCACCCTCTCTATTATCTTTGAAATTTTTGATAATAGAAATTGGGCGATAGTTATCTATTAATGTTGTGGACCCTTTTTTGTGTAACGGTATTACTTTAGCTAATTTTAGGTTATTGGGAAAAACACCCTCAAGTAAAGATTTATTTATTAGAAAAGTCAAAAGTTCCACAACATAGTTGACAACTGCCTTCAACATCCTTGAACTTATATTATCCACTCCGGAAGAATTCGACTGTTTAAGTACCATTATAATATTAAAAATTTCAGGTTCAGTAACAGGAGTAACAAACATTGTAGGATATTGCAGTTTTATAGAGAAAGATGTAAGGTTTTAAACATCAAATGTCTGTCTTAAATTCGCTGGTAAATTTCTGAAGTATCGATTAAATGAATCAACTATCTTATTTACATCATTTTTCCCTATCATCATCAATCTCAATCTCCTTTATAGAGTTGTCCTTCCTTTTTTCCCCAGATCTTCATTTATGATTGACCAAGCCGCTTTCGATTTGTTACTAGTCCGATTATAAAATTGATCATTACAAAGACGCTTAGCTGCTGAGACTACTTTCTTATAAATTTTTTTATAAGTTTTATAATAATTTATATGGACTACATTGTTAGATTGTCTCATAGTTTTATCTAATAATTTTAATTGCTTTGATGAAGTAATAATTCCTTGTGTAACCCATATCTTCCTGTTTTTATTCAGATTAACTTCTTTAAAAGGAAAGCAGATATCAACATAATAAGAAAGTGTATTAACAAATTCATTAAAACCCTCATGAACAGTACCCGCCCCATAAACGTCTTGCCAATTTTCTTTACTTATGTAGTATTTGTATGTCTCATAGTTATGTCAGTAAATAGCCTTGATTTCTTAACATTTGAGCACTTTGGAAAATAAACTGGTATATTAACATTTAAAATCTATACAGTATGATCCGATAGACCATTTCCTACTACATTGCAACTAACATTACCAATATCTAGATTACTACAAATGTATTCAATGCTTGAATTCGCAGCAAATCTTGTTGGTTCATTTACATGAAACGATAAGTTATACGAGTAAAGCAAATCACAGAGGTCAAATTTCTCAGCAGATCCCGATAAAAAATTAATATTCCAGTCACCACACAATATCTCTCGCTTTACCGACACATATATGTTTTAAAACAGCTTCTAGTTCAGAAAAAAATACAGTTAAATCAGCAGATGGTGACCTATATATTGTCAGAATTTTAAAATTCTCATTATTATTAAAGTTATATTCAATTCCCACAATTTCAAAGTTCATTTCAGAAGACTTTTTATTAATAAATTTAATTTCTTTTATATCAGCGTTTAGTGTTGACTTATGATATATTACAACTCCGCCATTTTAAAATTTGATCTACAAAATACTCCAGATAATGTATATCCTTTTAAACAGATACTGTCCACTTCAGAATCTTTCATCCAATGCTCAGTGAAACAAGCAATATCTGTTGTTGTAGCTCTAATTCTAGCTCAAAACATTCAACTTTATTTTTTAAGCACTGGACATTTTGATGAAAGACCCTCAAATGATCAATAATCTCATTGTAGTTACTAACATACTTGTTTAATTGCTAGTCAATATTTGCTGAATATCTAATTTTTTTGTTTCTGTACTTCTACTTTTTTTATATACAGGGCAATTATTATCATATATAGAATGATTTACATCAAGACTCATTCTCAGTTTATCGTTAACTTCCATACAGTTATAACATTTATGTGATTCACATTTACAAACCTCCAGGTTATGACCTTCAACAGCACATTTTAGACATCGTACACTACTACATTCATCTGCTTTGTGATTAAAACCCGCACATTTAAAACAACGAAAAACCTTAACATATTCAAAAACTCTACACCTAGACCAGTTTACGCATAATCTTTGTTCTTTCATTATTTTGGAGAATGTCGTCGGATCACATTCTATTAGTGCCATATAAGTAGTTCTCATTTTTTTAATCGCTATTACTTCCATACATAATGTTTCATGTTGAATGAAAGTATTCTGCTTTTTAATAACATTAATTAGCTTTTCACTATCTAAAGTTTTCTTCGATATCAAGCAGTTTTATACAGGGGTTGAATTGTTTTGGTGCATTTATTTTGTAACTTCTACCAAGCTTCTTTTCCGCCACTGATTTTATTTTTTCCACCTCTTCCTTGCTTTTACATTTAATTAATACACCGCCTTATTTTATATTTTTTATTTCAGTAATTCCTACTTCCAATGCTACTGGTTTCACATATTTCTGAATAGCTTCTCTAGTTTTACTTTCCTGCGTTTCCTTAGGTTTTATTACAACAACTTCACCTGTAACATTTGCATACGTTCTTTTCCCTTCTATAGCATTCTCCACATTAGCAGTTTCTTTAGAATATTGCGAAACTCAGATAGCTCATTTGTGATCTGACTCTTTACACAGGCAATTTCCGTCTTAATGTTCCACATGATTTCAAATTCTCGCGTACATACATCACAGAACCATTTTAAACCTTTACAGTTTTCCATTATTTCTATGATATTATCTGATACATTCACACATCCAAGATGAAACTGATTGGAACAGTTGCCAGTACATTTTAGAATTTTATCCTTTTGTTTAAATTTTTGAGTACATTCCCCACATAGATCATCCATTTTGGAACATTCGTCTAAGCTTCTAGGAAAAAAAACTAAGTCTGGCAACACCGCCAAGAAATTGGTGTTGCTGGATCCAATTGAAGGTTATGTTTATTATATATTCTGCTAATTATTTTAGAATTCTCACTAACACAAATTAAAATGTATATATACGGACCCTCAAACACTTTAAAGAATATATTCAATAATATTAGAAACCGTTTTTCCACATAAAATTAATAGTCAATAGCCGAGTAACACCTACACTGTTGCCAGATCGCAATCTCAATACAATAACTCCAATGAGTTATTAACACTCTTGGAGTAACTTGGTTTGTGGGCCTAAAATTACCTTTTGGCTTCCAAACGTTTACGTTATTTGGCCCGCTAAATACCTGAGCATTACTAAACAATCTCTGTCCCTGATGGGGTTGTCGAGTTGAATTTGTATCGAATTTCTGGGAAAGTTATCCCAGAAATTGTGACGAAAATGCCGCGATAGAAATTGTTGTCAGTGCTATGTAAGTTGGGGATATCTAGGTGGTATCTGTCTTTCCGGGATTTGTCGATATTGATTATTAGTTTGTTGATTTTGTCTCGACATATACCTGATGTTGTGATCTTCCATTAAATATTTAAGAGCTTCAGCTAAATTATTAGGTTTTTGAGACCTTAATATGGATTGAGCAGGTTCTTTTAATCCGACAATAAGAGTTCTAAGTGCTTGAGAGTTATATTGTATGTATTGATTTTATTTATTTTCACAGAAGTATTTTCCTGGCGTAAATTAATGTAATTAGTTAGATGATTGAGAGTAGAAATCACTCTATAATAGTAAATAATTATATCTTCGTTTGGCTTTTGAAGAATTTGTACTAAATCAGACAAAAGTGCATTTTCGTCTCGTAAGTCGCCAAATGTAGTTAATAAAGTATCTTTAATTTGTTGCCAGGATTTTGCTCCTGAAACTGCCACTATTTCTTCCATTCATCCTTTTAATTTCAATATTATAAAATTTAACAACAATTTATTTTTAAGAGATATTAAATTATTATGATACCAATAGGTTTCTAGAACAAACAACTGTAACACAGAGTGCAGAACACTAAGTTACTAAATATTGATTATTGATACTGATCAATAATAGAAATACTAACATTAGCAATACAAAAATATTATATTAGAACCTGCTAATATTATGAAACCTATTTATTCTATTAATTTAACCATCAATTTATTTAAAATTCATTTAATTTCTCACTTTTAATGCTTTCATTTTGGTTTTTCAGTATTTTTTAAACATTATCTTAAACTTATTCTAGTTTCAGACTTAGTTTCAGCATACATGTGAAATAAATCAACGAAAAGACAGGAATACAAGACTTACCAGTCTGCAATTATACTTTCTAGCTAGGCTAACTTGGCTTGACTTCTGTCCTGTTCTGTGATTGGCCAAATCACTCGCGTCAGTGTTATTGGCGCGAATATCAAAATCACAGAATAGGAAAGTTTAATTGAATGAACGGTTTGTTTACTTCAAATTTTACACCAAAAATGCCTTAATATTTGAAAAATACAAAAAAAACAATAAAGTGGTTCGCCTTTTTTAAATATTAACAAAAAATTGTTATAAGAAAAATGTTTATAAGACCAGAAAACTCATTGTAAATTGAATGAAAAAGTAAAATGTAATATTGCGGGTCAATCATCACTATCAGAACAAGACAAATAAGGCACTAGAAAATGAATAAACAGTTTTATTATTTTATTGATGGTTATTTCGGGGAACTCACACTACAGTGTGACGGCAAAGTGATTGATTAAAGCAAAGATTAGACTCAACTAAGTCGTGATCATGACTCTTAAGTGAGTGATTTTATAGTGGTATATTCACGTTCACTACTTAGTATGAGATTAGGACTCCAAAGTGTGACTAAAACAAGAGGGGTTTTTCTGTTTGACGATTCCACATGTACAAATTTCATATAAAAATGGTGTGGTATTTGTGGACGTCTCATATCTCCACCAAAAAACGAGTGATTATGATGTGTTAAATATAAAATGTGGCATAATATGCCATCACAACCACATATTACTGCGCCACTCACAAAAGTCCACTATAACGTGAGTAAGTGAATGGCTATAAGGTGGTTGTGGCGGTTTGTGTTTACTGGGCACATGTACTAACAATTACACAATTACACTCCATACGCTATTTATTTATCAAAATATACTACAGTTTTAATTATAATGGCAGCTTATCATGTTAAATATCTAGGTATATATATTAATAGATTCCTTAAATGTGATTTTCATATAAAAAATATAACTGATACATTAAGACGTCTTTTATTTAAATTTAAATATTTACGAGATATATTGAATACATCTCATCTCAAAACATTATATTATGATTATATAAACAAAATGTACATACCTGATTTTGTGTTCTTTTAATACCACAAAGACAAGAAATAATAAATAAATAAATAAATAAATAAAAGGATGTGTATATAATGTGATAAGAAATTGATAATAAAAAATAAAATGAAACAAAATTAAAATTTAAAAAAAAATGTGCATATAAAATATAACTAAAATAAATAGATTCACATACTTAAGTTAATACAATTTACTTTTAATTGTTCATTTCATTTAAATTAATTTTTTTTTTGTTATTTGGTCACACATTGATATTTACATTAAACATGGCTGCGAGCAAGTTTTATACTTAAGTTGTCTTTCCACTGTTTGTTTACATAGGATTAAAACGTGTAATATGGTTTATTATTGTGTTGTTATTATTGTTATTATTTATTTCCATATCCATTATTTACATTTTTAATTGTTTATTACTTATAACTATTTTAATATTTAGTATTTGTAAACAGTAGTTACTCTTATTATATAAACTTAAAATTGATATTATTTAAATAAACATTATAATTTTATTAAATTTTCAAAATGGGCAACGATACAGAGAAGTGATTCAGCATTTGTTTTAATTCTGATATGACTTTAACAAATTTCACGGAAGATGCTTCGATATTTCTGAGTTATTTCATTTTTGAGATCTTCAATATCTCTAGGCAGTGTCTTGTAAAAAATTGGTTTCAAATGGCCAACGGAAAATATCAAGGGAAGGTAAATTGGGGAGGCGATCAGGTCGCTCTCTTCTGTTTATCCACCTATCTAGAAATCCTGAATTTAAACACTGCCTTAGCAGTAAAATGTAATGTGGCGGGGCATTATCTCGTAGGAAAATCAGTTCTTCATTAAATAGTGGAGTACCATCTGCATCTTGCTGATTCTCTGTACTTTCCGTGACTAACGGATCAATGGCATTTTCTAAAATATCTAAGTACAATGGACCTGTAAGATTTTCATTAGGTGATGAAAAGAGACCCAATCACTGAAGTCCCCAAAATACCTGCCCACACATTTATTTTCTCTGGCGTCTGTGTGTGTTGATTTCCCGATACAAATGTTCATTTTCAGTATCTCAGTATATGCAATTCTATCTATTGACAAATCCGTGAAGATAGAACGTACACTCATCGCTAAAGCAGTTATTTATTATGAAAATTTTCTGTCATAATTTCGTAGAACTACACACGTCGATCAAAATCATCTTCGCATTGTTGTATTTTGTATATAAAATTTCGCAACTTTGTTCTAATTTAACCTTGTTTGTATTTCTTACGGTTTATGAGATCGTAATGGTGAGGCTCGAATTTGACTAACCCTGTATAAAATAGACAATTGGGGTGGAAGATTTTTAAATTGACACCTGGTATATATACAGGGTGTACTCTTCGGAACGATAGCATTACAAATTACGATTTAATTTTTGTCATACTGTTAAAAATTGAATTTTAAGAAACTTTTTCCTTTGAAATTTTTTAGTTCATATTTGTGATTTTATAAGGGTGTTGCGCACCTTTTGGGACACCCTATATATACAGGCAGCCTCATTTTCGTTGCTATTGGTAACTTGTTTATTTTAAGGTATCTTAAACGGAATGGAAGCAAAGTTGCGTAATTTTATCATCAATAATATTACTAAATTTTCATAAATCAAGATACTATTTTATTATTTTAATATAATTTTCATTTTTAGGTATTAATTCTTTGTGCCCTAATGGGTGTTATTGATACCAGGCCGCAATTTAATGTACTTCAACCTGCAAGTATATTACGATACGACAACATCGTTCATCCCCTTGGGTTTTCTTACAAGTAAGTAATACATAATTCATTTAATTTTAAGTGCCTCTGTTGATTTCAATTTAATGTACCTAATTACAGTGCCCTCATAAATGATCGTAAATCACGTGATTAATTAACACCTTTTTAACTTGTTGATTTTGTGTCTTTCATATTACGGCAGTACCCGATGAGGATTTTTACACAACATATGTGTCTAAGGAATAATTTTCAATCAATTTTGCTGACGCGACGACTTGACGAGGCTGTTAACGGTAACTAATTAGGCACGTAATGCATGATCATTTATGAAGATCCGTTCTTACTTGTATACGTTCTTGCTATGTTTCATTTTATTCGGTTATGTCAAACAGTGGCAAAAAATACTTATTGAAGTTCGAGTTACAATATCTTAAATCTCTAAATTTTACTTCTGAAGCTGACATTTGTTTATATAAATTATTTCAAACAATTTCAAGGGGGAAATAATTACTGAGTCAGATGCGTACAATATATTATAATTAGCAAGATTTATTTTCTGTCTCTCGTCATCCTTCTCCACGCTTGCATGCTAATGACTAAGGTCCGGGAGTAAAAAGTAGATGAAATAAAAAACAGGGGCTGATCCAGAACACTGTGTTGACATACATATAATATAAAGATATGATAAATGATATATTACCATTTAATTGGGATTTTGTAGTATTCAAAATAAGAGGAGCAATAAATATTTCACTGAACACAAAATCCTATGCAAAAGTCTCAGTCCCTTTGGATGAAAAACAAAAAATACTTGAAAAAAAATCTTTAAAAGATCGAATAGATGTTAATTGTGAAGTATAAACTGACAAAACCAATAAGTCCTTATAATTCGAAATAACGAAAAA
The DNA here is from genome assembly GCA_029963845.1 of Rhamnusium bicolor. Classification (NCBI taxonomy): domain Eukaryota; kingdom Metazoa; phylum Arthropoda; class Insecta; order Coleoptera; family Cerambycidae; genus Rhamnusium; species Rhamnusium bicolor. The sequence continues at coordinate 15,791 of JANEYF010003592.1, forward strand.
ATAAATAAAAAACATCCCACATACCCTCTGTCGAGTTTGGCAGCCTAATATCCTGTGCCAAAATCTCAATCCGTTTGGACGGAAAACAGAAAAGTTTTTAAAAAAAAATCTTTAAAAGATCGAATAGATTTTTTGTTGGCTGGCCTCAGGCACTTTGAAAAGCTAGTTAACGCCTCTGCTCTTTGCATAATCAAAATGAACGTAACAATAGCTTGACGCCTATGTGCTCAACGCGTCACAATATGCTGTGGTGGTAATGGCGTATTCGTCAGTTCGTCTTCAAATAATTTTCTTCAAAACCGCACTTTTGAAAATGTCTTCTTCACGCTAGCTATTAAACTGTCAATTGTGAGATAACAGTTTCTAATAATTTCTGCAATGCGATGGAGTCCGTATGTGTTTTTTTAAGTGCACTATAGATGCCTTCATATAGGAAGCTGCGTCGGTTACGTAGAGTAACACATGACTTTTATTGTTCTCTAAGTCGGCGTTCCATATTTTTCTTAGAACAAAAAATAGTAAGCACCAGTTTGTTGGTTAATTGAATATTGCGCTGCAGTGAAATGGTTAAAAATGTGCTTCTACAAAAACATATATTTTCACCATGTTGTATACCTATGCATGATACGATATGTATGAACCTAGATTCTACCATTTACTCACGGCCTTTACTCATGACGCATATCAGTTTGACAATAGCCAGCAATTGGTTTGCGCCTGAAGTCAAATAAGAGACTGAGTTAATCTTTGACCTTCTGCTGCATTGAACACTCCTGTGCTCACTCCTAAAATGTCGTGAACTGGGACTAACCACAGAAGTGGATAAAAATCCCTTAGTATATTAATGTCATACTCTAACCATGCAAACTCTAGAGCCTTCGACCATTCCATTTACGTGGGAGATACATACAAGGAATGAACGATCTAGGATAAATATATCTTCTTGTGGATATCGTTGTCTTATTGGTGTAGCTCATCTGCAGTCTTCACTACTTCAAAAAAGTAATACAGAACCGTAAGGTCGGAAGATCACATCTTTCGGGGTAGGTGTCTATACTTACCGCGGAAACTGTTATTTACTTATTTTATATCCTGGATGTCACATTACGGCATAACTAGTTATCTATAGGTCTCCGAATGCCAGATGTAAGAAAGCATTTGTCTACAAACTGCGCATCATTATAAAATTCTTAAAAAAATGTTTTCTTAAAATGTTTTCCTAACCCGCCTCTCAAATTACCGAAGAAACTCCCAGAAAATCTAGAATTTTGTGTTGAGTAACGAGAGACGATGCCCTACGGTTTATTGTGGAGTCCAAACCACATCTTCCCGTATACGCATCTCTTGAGATAGAAGACTGAGCATATCCCCAATCCAAATTCCATAACAAGAATCTGCATATACCTTTCGACTACCTAAACGGTGAGACCGTATTACCTCCTGGTAGTAATACTGCCCCAACAATTATGAGATACAAAAGAAGATATGACTAAAAGTGTCAATTTGAAAACTCTGTTAACGTGTAACTTTTTGCTCCACGTAACTGGTTTTAAATGTGATTAAATGGTTTAGAATATCTATAACTGTATCATATATTTTATATACTTTTTGGGGTAAATTTCATTTGCGACAGTTGTATACACCTTGTAGATTCGAACGTTTGGGGGACTCTGGAAAATAATGTTCATAGGTTAGATTTGTTTGACAACATTATTGATAGCTTAATGGGTCTGATAATTTATCAGACCCATTAAGTTATCACTATTTAGTGATAATTGGTTTAGTTGATTTTATTAGCGACTAGTTCTGGGAAATAATTATAGCTACAGCTGTAGTTAACGTTATTTAGGATTCTCTATATTCTCTGGAGGTATAATTTATCAACAGGATAGTGCTCTCGGGGTACATCCATGTAGGTTCGAGGGGATCCTTGGTATATTTTACTCCATAACATAAATTAAATTGGTGTCACTAATCATTTGTCATTAATAATTGGGTACTCACTTTATTGAATTGTTTTCCAATATTCATCCTCCTCTGGTTTCATTCACTTGTTGATAATTTAGGGTTAGGTTTGAGTGGACAGCTGGTAAGTTTAACGTAGTCTACCAGTAATATAAACAGTGGCGCCACTGAAGGTTTTTTATATTTTCTGTTAGGAGAACAATGGTTTTGGAATTCTCCCTGCTGTTGCCTGTTGGTTCTTGGGTAACGTGTATAACATGATGGTTATAACAAGTGTATCCTTTTAACATCATAAAATCCTCTGATGAGCGTCTGTTTTTTTTTGGATTAGAGTTTTTATGGCGCAAGATTATTATTTTTTTTCCATAGACAGCTAATCAAATGATACTCTCATACCAGCAAATGTCTTAACAATTTCTACAACTGTTCAACTAGAATATCCTGTCATAGACAGATTCCATTACTTCTCACTACGCTGTTGGAGTCGGTTGCCAGAAGGTGGGACACTATATTTTTTCTTCTTTTCGACATCTACATATACCAGGTACCTACTACACTAGATATCCCCCATTTTCAAGATAAAAATTTTAAATTAGGGTACAAAATATTTGTCATAAAAATACATTTTTTGACCTAACTGGATCCAAAAATACACTTCAGCTTTAACTTTTTAATTTTAAATAACACCCTGTATATTTTTTAATCTTATCCGATAGAGGTTTAAGTTAATTTTATAATGTTTTTCAAAATCAAAATTGAATCAGAAATGACCTTGAAAATAGAATTTATGTGATTACTAAGTGATCATGAAAATCATATTATTAAAGTTTATAATAGGTACTTAAATAGCTAGGTATTAACCAAAAGGTATTTTTAAACATTTTTCATCCAAAATAAATAACTGTTTTGGCAATTTAATTAATTTATGGGTTTTTTTAAATAAATATTTTATAGAGAATAAACAGCCAAAACTTACGTTTTTTAAATGATACCCTGCAAGTTTTTTACGTACTTTCGATAGATATTTAAATTAGTTTTCCATTGCAATTTTAAAATTTAAAGTCGGTCCATAAATGGATTTGAAACTGTAGTTTGAAATTTAAGATGATACAATGAAGATTTAGCATTTTTGTTAGTAGTTAACAGAATACATAGAATGTTTTGAAAATTTTAAAAAACGCCAGTGGCGGATTTAGGGGGAGCGCGCCCTCCATAAGGTCTTATTTTCTTCAATCTTAATAAATTAGGAAATATATGCATGGTTGTTTTAATTCACTACAAATTAAAATTTAGTTTTAATGTCGACTAGATTCTAAATTTTACGGCCCAATTGTAGTCAGAATTTAGTTTCGGGGATGTACAACACGACCTAGAAAGAAGAAAGAAATATGATGTTTTTCCAAGCAGTAATTTAACGTTATATCAATGTCATCCAACATGTACTGGCGTTGCTGGGTGATGTCGTAACAACGATTATCTGACCCACTTTTGTACAAAATTTGGTGGTCGCTACAACATCGGCATACGACTGACAGTGATTGATGCTGACCAATGACGTCGTCTGAACTTTGCGCGGAAAACAAACTTTTACAGCAAAATTGGCGAAATTTTTTTAACCCAAGTTTTTCTAACTAAGAACATTACTTTTAGTCGTTTGGAGCACTTGTGTTTACAGGAATCAAAACCACTAGACCAAGCGCCAAGAAACATTCCGTTTAAAAAAATCCGTAGGATTCATTCAGGTTGATGATTTACATTCAGAAAGCCGTAAAGAATGAAATTCTAAGGGTTGCCAAACAAAATTTTCGGAAGTCCTTTTTCATAAAAAAACCAAAAGATTATTATGGCGCGCAACTCCAGCGTTTTAAAACCACCATAAAATAATTAGTAATTAATATTTTGATATAAAAACTTTTAAGGCTTGCTTTTAACGGTTTTCCATAACATTGGGGAAAACTGTTTTGAAAATTTTAACATTTAAAAGAAAAATTGTTTTTTTAAATAAAAAAAATTGATTTTTTACCTGCTAAAAGTAAATGTAAATGTAATGCAGACGTAAAACCATGTCTTGTAGTCATAATAATTTTCAAAATGTATCTTTAGAAATATAAAATTTTATGTTCACTTTTATCAATTATTATTATTATTCTTGTTTTTTATCCATTATTATTAATATTTAATCGATTATTATTACTGTTATTTGCTTATTTTTACCTTGCATTTTATGATATTTATGCTGTTTTGGATTTCATACTATTTAATTTTTCTTTAAATGTTAACATTTTAAATCAGTTTTCCACAATGTTGTTAAAAAGATATACACCTTAAAATTTTAGATCAAAATATTAATTACCAATTATTTTATTATGGTTTTAAGATATTTGAGTTGAGTGCTCCCGTAATAACCATTTAGTTTTTTGTGAAAAAAAAATTCGGAAATTTTGTTTGGCAACCTTTAGAATTCTTTACATCTTCCTGAATGTAAATCATCAACCCGAATGAATCCTACAGATTTTTATGTGGAATGTTTCTTGGCGCCTGCACTACACAGCTGTTTTCACCTAAACATAGAGTTGTACCTTCTGTGCTTTATTGTAATATTTTCAATACATTTTAAGAGCTTTGTGGTACCAAAATTTTTTAATGCAGACCAGTTTATGGTAAAATATGGAAATTGTAGGTGGAAAAATCAGGCGCACCCACACACTGATGACTGGTCTCTGTCCATTGGTACTGAGAAGGAAACTATAAAAGAAAAATCACTAGAATAATAGAATACCACAATGAAAATTTATAGGTCATGTTCTTTGTTTTAGTTTTCCTCTTTTATCATCTTTACCATGCACGCATCACACTACGATGCGTCGTCCATAAGACGTTAAACTATGACTAATCTATATGTTGATAATTCAGTTTTGTAACTACGTTTCCGCAACGTCAATAGTAAACTGAAAATCTAAACCAACGTTCACAATCATGTATTGAAGTCGGCCAGAAGATATTAAAATGTGTCTATTTTACTTTAGTCACAAACAACTGACAAGCGACGTCGTTTAGTTGGCTAGAGGTCGTGTGTGACATGATTTATTTATTTATTTATACACTGTTCTATAAATAAAGGCCAACTACAGAACAGGAGGGTAAGAAAACTAGAAAATAAATGAAAAGAAAAGAATATACATAATTAAGCGTATGCGTGAAAGCAATAAAGAAACAGTAAAGTAAAATGTTGAATTAAAACACAATAGAAACAAAAAAATTAAACAGAGAAACAAGTTGTTTATTTTAAATAAATAGATCGAATCTCGTTAAGGCGGCAAAAAAACATATCCAACTTATTACCTAGCAAATTGTAATTGTTGCACACTGTATATGTGGGAGAATGGTGAAGTATATTTGTGCGCGTGGTGCAGACATAAAAGTTTTGTTTCCACGTGAGAATTTTTCTACGAAAATGAAAATTTAATTGTTCAATAATGTTTTGACAGTCTATTTTATGATTTATAATTTTATGAAGAAATACCTGTGACTAATACGCACGACTGTGCTTAAGACTGACATTGAATGTCCATCTAACAATTCGTGTTGTGGAAAACCGATAGTCGGGTATATTTCATCAGATTTGAAGCTAAGTAATATAAGTAATCTATGCTGAACAGATTCTAAATTTTCAGTATGTACATTATAGTGTGGATACCATACAATCGTAACGTATTCACGCTTGGATGTAACGAAATAATTATAAAGAATTTTTACGGTATTTGTATCCGCAAAGTCACGATTACAACGAACTATAAATCTATAAGATTTGTATGCCTCAGATACAATGATCTCAATATGATTTACGAACAAGAGTTTACTATCAAAAGTTACACCAAGATTACGAAGGTTATTAGGGCGCTCTAAAATCACATCTTTTAGTTTATATTCAAAAGCCAGCGCAATCGATTTTATGGTATAAAACATTACGTTGAATTTTTGAGGATTGAGGGGTATGTTGTTTAACTGTATTCTGTATTCTATTGGATTAGTTCGCAGTCGCTCATGCTTCGAACTACACCAAATAGTTTTAAGTCATCCGCATAAAGAAGACAATTGACATTCATCTGATCGACAATATCATTGATGAGCATGTTAAATATCAGTGGCCCAAGTACAGATCCCTGCGGAACTTCTGATGTTGTGAAGGTACTCGCCAGACCTGAACCCATTGAATACTACATATTGCTTTCTATTGGATAAATAAGATGTAAAAAGCGTTAATAGTGAGTCAGAAAGTCCAAACATTTTAAGCTTATTAAGTAGTATCCCATGATAGAGTCTGGCGAATGCCTTGGAGAAATCTCTATAAATAATTTAAGCCTGCATATCTACTAATTCAGCAATGAAGTGCGTGATACACACTAGATTGGTTGTGGTGAGAGTCTGGTACTAGTGTTGTGGTAAATATGCAGTAAAAATTCAAGAGCTTTGCATAAATTACACAGTATAGAGCTTGGACGAAAATTTGTGATAACGAGCCTGTCACCTTTTTTATATACGGAACAAACTTTGGAATATTTTCAGATTTTAAGAAAGGTACAAGTTTTCAGACACAGCCTGAACAAGATTTTAAGTAGTGAAGCAATAATGCAGGCACAGTCCCTTGGGATAAAAGCAGGTACTGTATCTGTCAGTTGTCAGTTGTCGTTTTGTATTTAATTTGTTTTAATGCGACAAAAACTTCATTTTCGTCAAATTCACGAATATGGACAAACAACTGTGAACTAGACAAAGACTCTCTATTGTTCAAGGACGCATCAGATATAAGAGTAAAAGATTTATTAAAAAAAATCGCCAAAAGAGTTTAAAATATCTTTAGGGTTATCAAGTAATTGATCATCATAATACATGCTATTAGATATGCTAGTAGATCCTTTTTTTATTTTTTATAAAAAAATGATGATAATTTTCTACACTTAATACAACGTTAATTTCTGTGCAGATGCGGACGGAGGTTGCAAAATAGCTGCTTGGGTTATTACTATTACTCCCCCTACATACACCACTGTTGCGCCCCCTTAGCCAAATTATAAATCCGCCACTGCAAAACTCTTTATCGATGAAAGTTTTTTCAGTTGAGTAATGCTCTTGAAGTGAAAATCCCAAATACTTTTTGTAATACGTTCACATTTGACAAGATGATAGAAAATAAATATTCCAAGATACCCTATTTCAGATTTGACGAAAATATGAATTTAAGGGTGTAAAACACTTCGAAAACTATTTAAAAATTTGTAATACCTTCACATTTGACAAGATAATAGTAAATAAATATTGCAATATACCCTATATCAGATTTGTTTAAAATATGATTTTAAGGGGTAAACCCCAAATACTATTTAAAACTTTATAACATTTGACATACAACTTGTAACACCTCCAGATGTGACAAGATGGTAGAACATATACATTCCAGCAGATTTTACAAAAATTTAACGGGGTGACACACCCAGAAGCATTTCAAAATTTATAACTTTTGTCGTACAATCTGTAACACCCTCAGATTAGACGGTTGAGTAGAAAATAAATATTCCAAGATGTCTTATTTCAGATTTGACAAAAATTAGAATTTAAGGGGGTGAAACACCATGAAAATCATTTAAAAATTTATAACTTTTGTCGTATAATCTGTAACACTTTCCCCATTTGAAAAGATGAAAGAAAATAAATATTCCAAGATGTCTTCAGATTTGACTAAAATATGAATTTAAACAGGTGAACTACCCCAGAACCGTTTAAAACTAATATAACTTTTGTCATACAACTTGTAACACCTTCAAATTAGATAAGATGAAAAAAAATATTCCATGAGTCCCTATTTCAGAATTAATGAAAATTAGAATTTAAAGGGGTAAAACACCCTGAAAATCAACAAACATTTATAACTTTTGTTGTACAATCTGTAACAACTTTTCGATTTGACCAGATGATAGAAAATAAATATTCCAAGATACACATTTTCAGATTTGACTAAAATATAAATGTGCATTCTAAATTCCTCAGCCTGAAATTCCACATTTATTTTATTAAGAATATTGTTAATTTTTCTACTGAGTTCGGAAGTTTAGTACAGGCAACATTATTACGTAAGTCTAGAGAATGATATGTACAACCTAATACACACAATTCAGGGTTAAATTGTAGTAATTTTTGTTGTACCTACCTTTATGCCCCATCATGGTTGAAGCATTGTCTTCTCCAAAACTAATTAAATTGCTACCTGGAATTTTATTTCCTTCAAAAAATTTGGAAATAACTGAAAATTTCTTTTGCTGTTGCATCTTCCATCTTAATTCATGCCAACAATTTTTCACAAACTTTTACAGCAGCCTTTGTAAAAACAAACAACCATTGTCAAACTTTTCGAATTTGAAACATCCCTCGTTTCACCTATAAATTAATGAAAATTTGCTCTCTTGTAGTGTTTTCGATAAGACAAAAATTTTCTCACTTCATTACTTCTTTGCAAAGCTTTGTCCCTTCTTTTTGTCTAATTTCACTTTTTTATTTCAATTTCCGAGTCAAGACAAATTGATCTAATTAATTTTGGCAGATGATCCAAGATTGAGAGAGCCAAATTATGTTCTGCGATGAACGCTATCATTTTTAACTCTGCAGCTTTGGTCTGAACGGTGATTTTCTCCTCTTTTTTATTATAAAACTCTGTCACCCCCGGAGTTGCTTTAGCAGATTTTAATTTCTTCTGATGCATTGCAGAAGCTGCGTGCCTATTAATATGACTGATTCCACTCAGAATTGCCTTGGAACATAAAATACAAAAAGGCTCATCTTGTTGCCTTGGATTTCTTATTAGCCATCTGCTGAATTTTCACATTTAAGCCAGGAATCTGTAAACTTTTGTTTGTAACTTTTCTTTTTCTTTTTCTCCATTACGTGATCAAGTATACGTTGATCATGTATCCATGTGAAATATGGATATAGCTTGAGTCAATGTCAACATGAACATTCCCGACATTTTGACGTAATAGGTTTATCAATACCAACCTTAAATATAGATAACGAATATTCGGATTCCTTAGACCTGTATTTTGCCGCCATTGACAATTGGCAGTGTCGGCGCTCAAGCAAGAGTACGAGTAGTACGACATACGACATAAATGATTGAATTATTGGAAATGTATTTAATTAGTTTTATTAGAAAGATACTCTTTTATAAAAATCAATGAATTGGCTAAATATTAAAAATATACTAGAGTATTGTTGTTTTATCTGTTGTAGTAATATCATACTTCGTAATTGTAATAGCAAACCCAACACTGCCCCGACCGGGAAATAAGGAAATCATAAAATGAGCTTCATGATTAAGCCGCTGCGGCACTGTTTAGTTCAGTTGCAAATTAAATATAAAAGGCAGACATAACTCCCAAAAAATACCTATAAACACACAAGTTATTATTTAAACAGAACAAGAGTTAATCATTATCAGAATAAGGTACCAGTATATGTATTTATCGAAAAACTATACTTGTGGGGGCAATACACACAGAAAATGCCACAGTTAATTGCTCACAATATTTTCATACACACAAATTAATACTAAAATCAGATAATTAGAAAATAATTTCTCTGTGCGGAAAAATAATTGACATTATTTCACAGAGTTTTTTATAAATTTGTGGAATATTAAAGTATTTTTTAAAAATTTTGTATTTGCCATTAAGAATAGTATAAGCTACAGATGTTAAAATAAAAACTTTAAGATTTGGTTACAAACCCAAAATTAAAAGTTGTCTTAAATTTGAATAAATTACCTACACAAAAACCAGTATTTAAACAGGACAATGGTCACTCGCATTAAAATATGCATAGTTATTTACCGAAATAGAAAAATTGCGGGATCGAGTGCAAATTTTGCAAGTTACACAATTCAGGCGTATGCACACACAAAGTGCCACATTTAATGGACTACATATTTATACACACAAACACATCAGATAATTAGAAAATAAATCCTTTGCATAGAGAGTAATTATTGTACTACCTATTGTACAATTTTTTTATGAATTTGTGAACTATAAAATATTTTTTATAATTTAATGTTTGTCGGTAAGAGTGGTATAAACTACAGTTCGTTAAAATACGAAATTTTTGGGTTTGGTTGCAAATTAAAATAAAAAGCCATCATAAATTTCAATAAAGTATCTACACACATAAAAATTATAATTTAAATAGAACTAAAGTTATTCACATTAGAATATAGATAAAAGCATAGATATTAAGAAAAAACTAAAACTGTGAGATAGAGTGTATGGTTCCAAAATTTCTACAACTTCCACAGTTCTGGCGTATGCACACACAAAATGCCACAATTAATGGACCACATATTCATACAAATAAATTAACACTAAAATAATAAAAATGGAAAATAATTCCTTTCCCTACAATGAAAATTATCATTCATAGGAATTTATCGAAAACTAAATTTACGGGATCTAGTGTATGGTTCCAGAAATTTTGCAGGTATCACAGTTCAGGCGTATGCGCACACAATGTGCCACAGTTAATGGACTACGTACTTATTTACACAAAAAATATCAGGTAATTGGAAAATAAATCCTTTGCACAGAAAGTACTTGTACTATCTTTTGTACACATTTTTTATGAATTTTAATAAAGTAACTGCACACACAAAAATCACAATTTAACTAGAACTAGAGTTATTCACATTAGAATATAGGTAATAGCATAAATATTATGGAAAAACTAAAATTTTGAGCTCGAGTGTATAATTCCAAAATTTCTACAGGTTCCACAATTCCGGCGTATGAACATACAAAATGCCATAATTAATGAAATATATTCATACACATAAATTAGCACTAAAATAATTCCTGTGTCCACAATGATAATAATGATTCATAGGTATTTATTGAATAACTAAACTTACGGGATCCAGTTTGTTTAAAAATTTTGCAGGTTCCACAGTTCAGGTGTATGCACACACAAAAAGCCACAGCTAATAGACTACATGTTCATACACATAAATTAATACTAAAATCAGATACACGGAAAAATAATTCATTTCCCGGAAAAATATTTTTACCTACTTTTTTAATTTCTTCCGTGCCTCTTTGAATTCCTCGCTAAGGTTTGGCTCTTGCGGTGTATTTCCACCGCGCTGCATCTTTCGACGCGTGGTGAGGCATTTCTTTCGTATTTCAGCAATTTCGGGAGTCCACCAATAGACTGGTCTTTTTTGTTGTGGGTGGTTCCTTTGCTTCGGCATGGCCCTATTACATGCTGTCGTGATGGTCTTGACTACAAAATCTACCAATATCCCCAAATTTCCTATCTGCACGATACGTTGCAGGTGTCCCCGTTGCTTAGTGGTGTCTAGAAACTTATCTAGTTTGCGCGGCACCCATCCGTCCTTTTTCTCTTTCATGTTACGCGCTGGCAGCTGCTTCTTATTGATCTTCAATTGTTGTTCCGCTTTTATCTCGTATTGGATGTACTGGTGATCACTTAGTGTTATATCCTCCAGCACCGCCCAACCCGACACCTCGGTCGCAAGATCACCTATAGCAAACGTGACGTCCACCACTGATCCTGTAGAACCACGTCTAAAGGTGTAAGCTGTTCCTTCGTTGATGGTGACGAGATCAAGTCTAGTCATCATCTATGAGAGGGCCTCCTCTGTGGTCTAATTGCCCAGAGCCCCATTCTGGCGTTTTGCAGTTGAAATCGCCCACCACCAATATCTTGCCGCTCGCCATCCGAAGACTGTCTTCCAGATTGCCGAGTTGATCCACGAAAACGTCATACGGTTCATTGAGGGAAAAATAGCAACTAAATATTCTCATTCCCTCTATGTTCGCCCACACAAAGTTTGCCGCTGTCTCGCCGACCTCATTGACTTTCAGGTCATTGTTAAGTACTAGGATGGCTGCCCGATCCGTTGTGTCTTGAAACCATGAGCTTGTTTCTGGCTTCTTGTATTGTTCACTAATTAGCAACAAGTCCACTTTTTCCTCCACAGCGGTTTGCATGAGTAAATCCTGCGCTTTGCGGCCCCTGCCGAGGTTTATCTGTAGGCATCTTAGCATTTTCAGGCTTTTTCTATCTCCCTCAAAATTATTCACACCGCGCACTGTCAATGATATGCTTCGCTCCTCCAGGTTGTCTGCTCTCACCACATATCACACAGAAGGGCTCTTGCTCACAACCTCTAGCAAAATGACACAAGCGACATACTTTGGTTCTGTCTTCTCCGTTACAGTTACTTGCAATGTGTTCGAAACCCAAGCAGCGGAAGCATCGCACGACCTCGGTCCTATCTCGAACTCGACACATGACCCAGCCAATCATGAGGCGTCCTGCCTTTAGCACTATCTCCGCAGCTCTCGTTGGCATTGTCACCAATACAATCTGTGTTTCCTCGAACTCTTTTCTAAGCGCTCTCACTTTTATGGTTTTCATGCCGAGTTCCCCAACGACTGCCTTAATTGCACCTACCACTTCGGCTTCCTCTGTAGCTCCATCTAAATCCCTGCTCACTAAGCTGACAGTCCGGTCCAATGTACGAACAGCCGCCCCCTTTCCTAGAGCCGCGGCTACGCTCGTCCTCAGTTCTTCCGCTTTACCACTCCCGTTTTTTAATTCGATAAGTATTTCGCCGGCTCGTGTTTTCCTTTTCCCCGAAACCTGTAGGCCCATTTTGTCCGGATCCACCTTCGTCCTTAATTTTCTGAGTACATCTCCGTACGATGTCTCATCATTAATTTTCACTGCCACAGCTTCGGGTAGCCTCCGCCTTGTTTTGCTCTTCCTCGACTCTTCACCTTCTTTTCCCTTGTTAATGTTTTTCTTTCCACTTCGGCGTTCCTCTTCTTTCCTTTCAGTCTCTGCTTTGTGTCCTTCTGATTGTTCACATCCTTCTTTTTTCCTCTTGTTTTTCCGGTGTTCTGCTATTTGCCACTCGGGGTCATTCTCATTTCTCTTCGGTGGCTCTCCTGTTTCCGTCGATAGTTTGGAGACTCCTTTCGAGCTGGTGCTATTCTGGTCCGTGCTTCTTTTACTTGCTCTGGGGATGATGAAGTGACCTGTTTCTCCAGGGTTGGTCTGAACACCCGGATCCTTTAATATTTGTCCTGTTTTGGTTTGCATATCCCTTGCTTCCCGAGCTTACTGCATTCTTTGATAATATATCATAGCTCTTATCGTCGTATCCCGAATCTGTTTCTGGCACCCTTGACAATACTATCTATGATTGCTATGTCCTTTCCTAAGCTCTCAAAGGCAACCTTTTCCTCCCGCTCTAGTCGCTGAGTCTCCGTCTCTAATTCCTCGTTTCCAGTGCGATAACTCCCGGGCATGGCTGTATCCTATCCTTGTGAGGAGGAGTTCTAGCAATATTCTGTCTCCTCCTGAAAGGGTTTTGCTCTTCTTCTATTGTTCCAGTAGCAGCTTTGGCCTGGTTCCCTACCAATTGGTTTAAGCGGTCACTGGTTGACGGTCGGGGGGAGCCCGCTCTCCCACTACCCTTACCTACCGGTTCTGGGGTTCCGAATCCCTGTCCCGTAACTTTATCCTCTTTCGTTTGCAAATCCATATTGAAATCCTGTTCGCTCTATTTGGTCCGCGGGGGCTAGATTACTTCACCCCTATCCGCCGGCTATGCCGGTTAGGACGTTCCCCAATCTGCCACCTGGGGAAGCCCTCTCTAGGAGTTTGGCTTCTCCCGAGAGCCTATCCGTTATCTTCCGGAGGAACACTGTATTTGTGTCCGTCGTTGTTGCTACTACTAGCTTTGTTCGATCTGTCTTTTGACAGCTCCTACACAGTTCTTATGGCCGTAATAAGTTTTTATATCGCCTTTTCTTGGTCTTCTTCTTTTACCTGTCCTGTACCTATCATGTATGTACGACATTCTCTGTCTCTCTCTGTATCTACTACTTGTGGATCGTTGCCATCGACTGTTGTTTTGTCTGTAATGTAATACCTCTTACCGTCTGCGGGTTGTTCTTTCTCTATCATCCTCTTGATCGCTGCTTTTTGTTCTATTAAGGTCTTCAGGAGCGTTTATTTTTTCATTTATGGCATCTACTATGTACGCTTTGTCACAACCTTCCGCGTCCACATTTGGGTTGCCGGTTTTTTACCGTCGTTATTTGAAATAGGTTATGATCCCATTTTTTTTTAAATAGTTGTAATTTCCGCGTCGTTTATTTCTTCTGCTAGAAGAGCAATCAGTTTTTGTAATTTCTCCCCTTCTGTCTGGTCTTTCTTTTTGTTCTTTTCTTTTCAGTATTTGTTTGGTCTTTGTTTCATCTTTTCTGCCTGTTTTTTGTTCATCCATACAAATTTTTTTCCTTTGCTTTCATGTTCTTCCGTGTTTTGTTATTCTAATCCCCCGCTTTTTTCTGTTCCCACGTCACTAATTCTTTTAATTGGGTCGATTTGTTTTCTGTTTTCGTAGAGTGGTCTGTTTCCTTGATTAACTCTTCTTCTTTTCAATGTCGTGATGTTTCTTTTAGTCTTATTTTTATGTATATATCTCCAAGTGAAGATGATCAGGTAGGTGGTATTTTGGCTAGCCTCTTTCCCCTTAAATGGGTCTACAGTTTTTTTCTGTTCTGTAGTAGGAGGCATGTTTTTGTTGCCCCCAGAATCTGTGGAGCTGCCCGGCATTTGTCTGGGGAGGTATTCTTGACCCACTGGGTCTACCCTCCTGGGGTATGTCTGTTTTAAAGGACGCCATTTCATATAAATTTTTGTACAGAGTTTTTATCGAGATTTCCTTTATCCTTATCCTTATACATATAGAAAATTGTTTCTGTTCTGACTACATTGAAAAATTTGCACTGAAATGCTAGATAAGTTGCTATTTTACTTTTTACAATATTTGAAAATGATGATTTTTTAAATTTTTAAATATTGTAATTATATTTTTTGATGTTTTTACATTCATTGTTAACCTTTTTTAAGTGCGATTAGGTAAATTTATGTAATTTTAAATTTTTCTCAAAATTTCAGTATTTTTAACCTTTTAAGTTTTTTTAAGTATGTTTTTATTTATTAGATTTGCTAAACTAAATAGAAAATGTTGTTATTTGTTGCGGTCTTTAAGAAGGCAATAAATATTATCGAAACGTCGACTTACTGAGAAATTGAGGTGTTCTTACATTTTTATCCAATTCATTTCCAACAAAGTTTCAACATATTGAGTAGTGGTGGATACGAAACTATCATTAAATTTATTTTATTTCATTTTAGTGTAGATACAAGCGACGGAACACATCAGGAAGCCAAAGGAGTATTGAAAAAACGTGGGTACGGATAACGAATCGCTTGCAGTAGAGGGATCATATTCCTACATAGGATCTGATGGAAAAACCTACGAAGTAAAATATACCGCTGACGAAGACGGTTTTCAACCAGAAGGTACACATCTACCTCCTTCAGCTGGCGTTAAAAAACTTGGAATTCCTTCTTCAGCTGTTGCTACTTTAGCAGGAGGTGGACTGGGTTAATTTTATATAGTGAATAATTTCCTACCTCTTAAAAAAGAATACTACTTAGTTATATGACTCTAAAGTGGAAAAATAAACTCAATTTAGTTCATTCTTTTTATTTATTTATAAAGTATGTTTTAAGTCCTGGCCATCCTAATTTGATTTGGTGGATAACTGAGAAATACTTTGAAATATTGTGTCTGTCGTGTTCCCTAATTCTGATAAAGCGCTTGTGTAGACATAGTTGAAGAACATAGTCATTACTTTTAAAATTAATTGTAGGTTTCTTGTATAATATTCATTAAAGTATATTTTTTACAATCATGCACTCAGTCTAATGGCCCCGTAGGACAATTATTACGTCGCGTACAATAAACACTCAGTTTTTGCACTTGTTGCATAAATAACTATTGATTTAGTTTTCATAAAGTAACAATTTGCTTGTTTTCATGTTATTCTACTTTTTATAAATTACTTATCATATCAGCCTATAATGTAACATTGTTTATTATTGTTCGAAAGTAGACTCTTCCAAAGTTTATGACATGAAAATATTTATTTACAAACCAAGTAATGTTTTTTAGTAAGCTAATTCTTGTTTTGAAATAATATTTTATTTGCTTTTGCAAGTTAATTAAAATTACATACATTACCTACATACATAAAGGACGTAATCTTTAGCTAGAGGCTGTTTCACTTGAGGACTTACGATTGATACTCATGGTATCGTCTTCTATATGAGTCATTCGACAAATTTGTACTTTACAAAGACGAGCTTCTAGAACTATTTGAGGACGACGCACGATGCACTCACTAATTTTCACAGCGATATCTTGCTGCCTAAATTGGCAGAAAATTAATAAAAATTTCGACCTTAACATCCTGTTCCTCTTTATATCAACTTTTGGACTAAGGTAAGTTTGGCTGAATTGTAGTATTTTGATGGTCGAAATCCACTATTGCTTTGCCTCGTTACTTGAGGACCGCCCTATATTTACAAGATTTAATGAATTCAGTTTGAAATTAGAGATCGGGATGTAGCGACAAATTACGTCAATTCCAGGGTTGACGCTAGGTAATGTGTCACCGCGTAAATATGTTCATGTTACTTTGTGGTTTTGATGAGTTCGGTAATATTCAAATATGAAGAGGGCTGAAAGTATTGATGAATATAACACTAACACACACATGTTTATATTTTTAAATCTTGGTATAATAAATCGTATTTAAATTTTTTAAAGTTCCTGTATGTACAAAGAGGGCGTGTAATTTTCAAAATTAAAATTTATTTTGCAAGTTAACAAGTTATGAGCTGATGAATTTGGGAGATCTGTTACAACACAGTCAATTACCTGTACATGTTCCGAAGAGAAATATATTTCAAGTAAAGTAGCACTAGTTGGACCTACCCTTATTGGTTCTTCTACTAGTTGTATTAGATCAAAAGATTAAAGCAATGTGGACTTTCTAGTATGATTATTATTAATTGTATTTAGAAAATCAATGTTAAAGTCACCACCACACACAATAGATAATCAAATTTTGGTACAAGGATGTTCAATATATCTCAATATAAATTCCATGAAAGAAAATTTTGGACTATTGTAAACTATTCCTTCACATACAGAAATATTATTAAAGGATAAAGATAACCACAATTGAAGAGTACAGGAATAAAACAAAGAATGTCCGTTTTAGACAATTTTGTGATATATAGCGCAATCTGTAATATTATTTCAGCACTTTTAGGCACCCAAATAACAAGCTTTAAAACTGGAAGGGTCCTATACTTTTCTACAGTAAAAGATTTGCTGAACATTCATAAAAGTGGGAATGTCCACGCGTATAAGTCATAAAACAAGGAATGTCCAAAATAGTGGCATTTAGAAGTTCTGTGGATATTATTGAAATTTAGTGGCAGTTGGTTGTTGTTATTCATCTATAACAGTATATAGAAGTTATATTAAAGTGTGAAAATGGAAACAGAAAATAATAAAGTGTAAGCACAGTGCAAAGAAGAGATGAAAGACGGGAAAAATGTAGAAAGTCATGAAGAAAATTCGATTAGCGTCCCACGAAGAAGTTAATCCATGCTTTTGTAAGAGATTAAAATGTTTTGAGATGATAAACAAAGAAGAATGCGCAGTTATTTTGTCTCATTTCAACAATCTGCATACTAATAATGAACAAAACAGTTATTTTTGTGGTTTAATCTCAATCACACCAGTGCAAAGACGCAGAAATCGAAAACCTGAGCCAGAAGCGACATTCCATGATAGCGTTTTTTCATACAGATTTAGTTATAAGAAACAAAACAATAAAAGAAACACCGATATGTTTCAAGGCATTTCTAAGCATACACGGAATAACAAAAGGGAAGTTGCTATATTTACAAATATCTCTTAAAAACAAAGGCGTAGCCCCAGAAGATCAGAGGGGAAAACAAAACTCCCGAATGTGACGTAATGAACATGTTTTTAATCATATAAAATCATTCAAAGGAAGACTGTCGCATTACAGTCTATACGATTCAAAAAAACTGTATCTTCCTGAAGAGTTGATTATTAAATAGATGTTTCGTCTTTTCAAGGAAAAATTTCCTGATATTGTAGTCTCGTATGAAACGTATCGTAATATTTTCAACACAAAATTTAATATAAGTTTTGGTTATCCCCGTAGCGACACTTGCAGCATTTGTGATAAATTTACTGCTGAAATTAATAGACTAAATATACAAGAAAATTCCTAAGCGACAATCAGGAAGCTACCAACTAAAAATGAACTGCATCTAAGGAAGGAGCAAACTTTTTTATGACAGAAAGAGGTATTCAAAGCAAAAGATGATAACTACCAATACTTTTCTAGCTATTGCAATGGACTACCAAAAGAATGTTTATCTACCAAATGTACCGACAAATAACGTTTATTACCTCCTACAGCTATCAATGTATAGTAATGTAAACAACTGGGCGTCCCTCCGGGCGTCTGATCATGCCTTGTGTTAATTTAAAATAAAATTATGGATAGGTGGAAATTGGTCTGTCAAAAAGAAAAAGAGAAAAAAAGAGGGTAGGTTCTCTCGCTGCCACCACATACGTCGGTAACTAAGAGTACCTCCGCAGGAAATTTTGATGTTACAAAAAAAATTAACCGACCAATTTCCGCCTCCTTTGCATTCGGTAGCTACTGGATTTTGTCACTCAATCTTTTCGCAACGTGATCCCCCAGGGCTTCACAAATGCCTAGTAAATAAACTTTAGGGGGAATAAAAAAAATGGAGGGTGGCAGGTTAATAAAACCCCAACCTTAGAGAACAAGTGTACGTATATTATCAAAGTTTTGAACAGACTTCGTCAAAAGCAATACTATTTAAAAAAATAAATAATATTTCGATTAGCAAAACAACCACAATAAATTTCTACAGTAGATTACCTTTATAAACAGAGTTCACCAGGTTTCGACACACAAAAAAATTAATATTTAGAAAAATTATATTACAGTACCAAAACCAAACAAAATAATATTTCTCTAATAAATTAGCTTTTTGAACAAATCCCGCCATCCTTACTCACGATGTCACATTTATATCGATGCAGCCTAACCTTATGAGGCCAAGCCTACTTTCTAAGGTTCCTACTTTAAAATTTTCTTGGAACCTTCCTAAATGTTACTAGCTAGAAAATTTTTTAATCATATTGTATTCAACCGGATCTGGTTTCTTAGATAGTATGCATATATAAACTTCCCTTGCTTAATAGCCCCTACCCATGTATAGGTCACTCATGTGCCCACTCTTAAATGCAAATGATTATAGGGGTTAGTAGTTTTCGTTAAGCCAACCTAACATATAGCCACTTACCGGACTCCTCTTCTATGAGAGAGAAACATGGCTCCCTCTAGTCCTGCGCGCTTCTAATATCCTTGTGTTTTTTTTAACACACCACCAACACACAATATAATTTACCACGAATGTTATCTTGTAAAACACGAAAATTGGCATATCCTTACGCGAATAAAAACAAAACACCCTTAACTTATTTTATTTTTCCAATACACTAGCCCCGGACACTCACTACTCGTGATTCTCGCTATAAAAATTTTTTCTCGACCAACGTCCTTTCACTCAGAAGTCCCGGACTTCACTCTCGGGTAATATCCAGGAGACTCCTTCTTTCTCAACCCTTGATATGTGTGTCTCCCGAACTTCTCGCAATTTTTTTTAATGTACCTATCACAACGCCGTAATCCTTTTCCTTCCGAGTATAATTTCTAGATGGCGTTCGGAGTCCCACTTCGACATAAATTAATTAAATTTCAGAGATTGCCAAATGGTGAGCCGGTACACGGAAGGATGCCGATCTCCATCCTCTATTAAGCTCCGAATCAACCAAAACGTGGCACCCGCGCTTTCCTTACTTAAAATCCGCTCACAAATCTTTCCCATCGACGTTTTGTTATCTACAAAATATAATCTTCCACAAAATATAAACATCCTTCTTACTTAGTGATATGCTTTTCAACGTGTTCATTTCAAGTCACACCACTTTGTCTGGGAATATTTTCTTACTCGCAATATTTTCTAAAACCCAATTTCAGTCTGTTACCAAAAAAACCCATAGATTTCCGTCTACTTCCCCAATTACGTTCCCTAAAAAAAAAAAAAAAAAATTAGTGATTCTATTCAATGCAAGACTCGAACTCTACGGTGTGGACTAAATAAATGCATCTTTTTTTTTGACAAGTACCTCTGCGCTCAACCCAAATCATTGGTGGCTGCTGAATAGAACCACCATACACTGAGAAAACAAGGAACTAACAACCACCGGTTGTTACAATACTTTAAAAAGTTTTGGGCCCTCTCGTGGCCATAAGTTTTCTGACATTAAAATTTCAAAGTTTATATTGGCATACGTACATAAGAACTCCTATCTTAGTTTTTATAAATTTTTCTACGAAGCTTCTTAATCTAGGTTAACAAGTGCTCTAAAGGCACAACATTTCTTACTAATACTAGAGTACAAAGATTCCCGACAATCCATTTGGTACGCACTCCGCGCATATTCACTGATCTCCCTCAAGTCGTTGCACTCGATAGTTTGTTTTCTTGCTCACTCGCAATCGCCCTGAAGGGAAGGATGGTTATATATTACAGGAAATTGTCTATTGTCTCTGCCAAAATACACATTAGTTAGTACTCGTCCTTACGATATTGTCCTGGACCTCAGTTTCGGTCCAATGAAGCTCTTGACGTAGATTTGGATAATGTTCTGGAACCGTACTCGTAGAAATGTTTATAGTCGCATCACTTACGTTGTTTATTACAGTTTTCAATTTATCTTTTTCTTTCTCGTCACTACGAATTTCGTTGTCACTTCGTAATCCCGCACCTTTCACATGGTGATGGTGGATAACCCACATAGTTAAGTTATTCCATAAACAAGCTAACAGGGCAATTCCACCTCCTATCGTACGGGACAACTGGAAAGCATTAATAATAACTCCCAGGCAGCGTGAATTTTATAATTTGAAATATAAAATAATCACATTTGCTTTATAGTGGAGTGGGCCAAATCTTTTAATTCGTCTGGGTTGAACATACCAAAGGTTAAAAAACCTTGGCCTTCGGCGTCCATTCCGGCCACACATCTAGTTATAATATTTTCAACAACTTTTCTTTCCAACCCGAACGTGAACCGATTCTATACTTTACCTATCTCTTCTTGTGTAAGGTAACACCGGGTGTCATTGACACGTCTTTACGATTTATTTTTTTCTCAGTTATAATCATCACTAGAAATTTGCAAACCTAGCTTTGGTTAAAGCATTAAATTTCAGTTTTATATATTTTTTTAGAAAAGCAGTACTCCATAGTGTCAATGTTACCATCACGTCGGCTAACATTGACATCCCCTATAAACTGCATTATAAAGCAATGTTTGCTAAGCGTAGTATATCATTGACATAAAATAAGACGTTTATACACAATTTTTGACGAATTTTTTTTTATTTAAACAAAATACAGTGAATAATAATATATCGGTTACTTAAGTATAATAAAAACATTGCAAATGAATAAAATAATCTTTAACTAAGATATAATAAGGGCTTTTCCAGAATCCAATGAACTAAAATCGGTGCGAAATGAATGTATTCCTCGACGAATGGTTGGTTCGGGAAGAACTTTTACTACATCTTTAAGCAAAACGATTGCCTCATCTGCCACATTTGGATAAACAAAGCACTTTTCCTTCTTAAAAATGTCACCATTACTTCGCAACCTTCTGCAACAATTTCTGTTACTTTTCCAATATAATAAACTTCATTTTTATATACTACGAATTTTACCAGAACCCAAGAATCTACGATAATTTTATTGATGTCCATCTGTAATACTGGCTCCACACTTGTGTTAGGAGAGTCATCATGCTCTACTTCTACTTCAGATACATCTAAGTTAGAATCGTCATTTATTTGTAAACTTCCATCACCATCCGAACTGCTTTCAACCACTATCTTCTGTCTCTTTGGTACATTTTGTTTGGTTATTCTCGAGGTCTTTGCATTACTCTCTAATCGAATTCGTTCGAGAACTTCTGCACTCGTAAGACTTTCAGCAAATTTTCGGCGAACTCTGTTCCTTTTCTGCGTTTCTGTTTTTTTCCTTGCCTTTTTAATGCTAACAATATTGAGAGCTCCAAACTTTTTTTCGGCAACATGACAACTTGTTGTGAAGTTGAGAAATTTGAAGTTGAACTAGAAGAAGTCACTCGTTCTAGTCGACAGCTAAGTCGAGAGCTACTTGCAGAGTTGGCATCATTTGAGTTTCTTGCAGTGTTTGCATTGGATGTATTTGGAGTAGTAGCTTCCCCTTGGTTTAATTCTCAGTTGATGAAACCACGGATGATGTCTCACATTTCTTTATTATTTTGTCTTCGTTTAATGGGTAAATACCAGCGCCCTCGAATCCTCCAATTTCATTTGCTCTAGAGAAACATCCAGTTTCCTTGAGTTTTTTTTAGCAATGAAGGAAATGTGATTTTGTCTACATTTTTGCATCCAGTATCACAATAATAATCTTTTAAAACATTACACCATGCATTTTTCACACTCTTAAACACCCCAACATCCAAGGATTGTAATGCATGGGATATGTGAGCTGGCAAACAGAAAAGTTCAATGTTATTTGCACAAGCCATTTCGATTAATGGGATCGTAAGATGGGAGTTATGACCATCGAATATTAAAAGCTTAGGACCCTCTAGTTTTGTGGTATGTTTTATAAAAACATTTTCCAACCAATTGGCAAATTGTGATGATTCCATCCATCCGGACGGAGAACAGTTATATACGGCATCTTCAGGAACATTTTGGCACCAGTTGGAATAAAGGTGTAAGCCTTTATAATTAACGTGTAAAGGTGGGTAATCCCCTATCGCGTTGCAACAAACTAATACAGTGTACGTTGATTTTGTTACACTGCCTACAACTTTATGTGGATTTCTAGATCCTTTCCGGCATAAAATTTTTTTGTATTCCAACGTCTGTTTGGAAACCAGACTCATCGCAATTAAATATATTTTGAGGGCTACTCTCTAAATTGTTACGTTCAATGGTATCTTTTAGCTTTCTGTGAAAGTCTTTCAGCACTTCAACAGAACAGGCTTCCGCTCGATTTTTGGGTAGGTTTTGAGCAATTCTACTACTTACTCTTTCCAGCTCTTTTCAAATCCTGCAATCCAATCTTTACCAGGCAAACAATTTTTAAATGGATTCTCTTTATCAATTCTTCTAAGATAATCTTGCACACATATTTGTAATTGAAATCGATCCAATCCAAATCCCCGATCTGCTAATTTAGTAAGAGCATGCACTATCAGTTTGTTCTTCATCTTTAGTGAGCACAGGGTCTTCCAATGGCATTACATTTATAATTTTTTACACGATTCATCAACGTAGTACGATTAATAGCAAACATTTCAGCAGCCCGTTTTAAGCTAACACCATCATTTTTTACACAGTTCACAGCAGACTCCATCCTATCCTCGGAGTATGTTTTATAAGGCCTCTTTGACTGAGACATACTAACTGAAAAAAATAAAACACTGAATTGACACGCCACAATAGGGTAAGATTAACACCTGTGGCAATCTTAACGTCTAACCGTATTTAAAAATTTTTCTCGACTACTGCGAAATGTGACAGAATACGTTAATAACTTCATCAATATTGATATAAAGCAACTTACCTTGCATAAAAAATGCAAAAACAGTTGAAAAATTGTTCACAAACAAAGTTTTGTTGCCGCACGAATAACAGTTTCTCAGCAATTGTGTATTTAAAGGCTTACAGAAACCCATGTAGTTGCCTCTACTCAACTTTCAGCTATTCCCGCTAGAGGACGGGACCATAAATGAATTTATAAAGACATGAAAATTGCACTCTTCTTTAACACACAAGCACTGGGCGGAATATTTAAAAATGTGCCAATGTTAGCCTCCAGTCAATGTTACCCGACGTTACCTTATATAATCCGCGGGAACCTAACGGCTGAATGGGTTGGAAATCCACAAGCGGGATCTCTTATATTTCCAATTTTTGCGGCGCCTTCTTGATGGTGGGAAGTGGCACGAGTCCTATCCATTCCCTATCAATATAATATAACGGTGGGGTTAATCTATTACAATCAATTTCTTGTGCGTAATTATGTATGATCCGAGTAATCGGTGTCGAGAATTTCGTTTTATTGTCTACTTCTCACGAAAATATTTTTCTGCTTGTCTAATCTTCACCTGTTTAGGAACACATCTGAGTATATACAGCATTTCTCCTAGTACTCGTTCTATGTATCCCTCTTTATCTCGAATAATTTGCCTCGCTGCACGTACTCTCTCCTAGGGTTGTCTCGAAACAATGTCCTTTCAGAAATGGACACGCAATTCCTCCTCTCAGACTGACTTCATTTTTCTGTAGCTTAACATTATCGTAATAATCCATAATTGAAATCTTTATTGCCGCTGTCACTATGACACTATGCCAAGAGTTCCCGTTTTCTTGATACTTTACCCCTTCGCATCTCCTGGTATGGTCCACACTCCCGTACAGAGTTACAGATGCTGTCGTGGTTCCATTTGGAATAATTTGGCCTATAGTTTGCTGATACATCTTTAAAGTTCGATACCGATGGATCAACCTACACTAGGGTGGGCTGAAAATGGCTAAAAAAATTTTTTTCGAAAAATAACTTACCGTAGTGCAAAAAATACTGCGTTTCGTATTCCTTATCATGCTGTAAAAAACTGAGCCCTCTGGATAAAATTTTAACCGGGCCCCTCAGGCCCAAAAAGGGCGCAAATTTTTTTGCCATGTTTTTCCCGCCGTAGTGAAAAAAACAGATTTAAGTAATGCTATAAATGTCTCATTAAAAGATAGTGTTGATTATTTAATATTTAGCCGCGCCCCACTAAGGTAGAAATGGTAAGAAAAAATAATTACTTTAAATTTGTGCAGCATTTAGCTTGATTTGATATTTTAGGGGTAACTTTTCATAATTATTTGTTTCTAACAAATAAAAACTACAGTAAAATACCAAAACAACCCAGAGCTCACCACGTGGAGGTGGATGCACTTGAAGCTCCGCCCACCCACCCACCTGTCACATTTGTAATTTTACTCCATATCTTCAACTTCGTAGTACTGTCTCTTAGTATCAAATTTAGGCAACATTTTCCTTGCTGCTAATTTTACTAGACATTGAAAAAACCACATTCTCCACTGATAAAGGGTACTATGAATACGTACGCATACCTTTTGGCTTAAAAATGCCTCCGCTACATTCCAAAGAGCAATGGATAACGTACTAAGAGGATTACAAGATATATGTATGGTTTACCTTGATAATGTTATCATATTTTCTACGTCTCTACAAGAACACACATACAGTTTAAAGAAAGTATTTGACAGACTAAGGACCACAAATTTTAAAATTTAACTAGACAAGTCGGAATTTTTAAAACCAGAAGCTAAATACCTAGGATATATTATTATCACCGAAAAGAGCATATCACCAAATCCGGATAAAATAAAGGCTGTACTGGAGTATCTAATACCGAAAACTACTAAACAAATTAAAGGATTCTTAGGACTCA
Organism: Rhamnusium bicolor; assembly: GCA_029963845.1. NCBI lineage: Eukaryota > Metazoa > Arthropoda > Insecta > Coleoptera > Cerambycidae > Rhamnusium > Rhamnusium bicolor. The sequence continues at coordinate 41,418 of JANEYF010003592.1, forward strand.
CAGGATACTACAGGAAATTTATAAAGAACTATGCAAAATTAACTAAACCACAAAAACAGTTTGCCTGAAAAAGGAAACGAAATAAAGCATACCCTAGAATTCATTGAAGCTTTTGAGACCTGTAAGAAATTATTAACAAATAGTCCTATTCTACAGTTTCCAGATTTCAGTAAACCTTTCATTTTGACTACTGATGCATCAAATGAAGCTCTGGAAGCCATTTTATCACAATGAGTACCCGGATCGGATAGACCCATTGCTTATGCATCAAGAACCCTCAATCACTCGGAAAGAAACTACTCAACCATAGAGAAGGGACTATTGAAAATCGTTTGGGTCACAAAATACTTTAGACCGTATCTATATAGATGAAAATTCACCATCTATACTAATCACCGACCTTTACAATGGTTAAACAGTCTTAAGGAACCCAACAGTAAACTTGTGAGATGGAAAATCAAATTAGAAGATTATGACTATAACGTTATTTACAAAAAAGGGAAACTGAATACCAATGCCGACGCCTTGTCCAGAATACCTATAGAAATTCACCCATTAGAGAATATTTCTACAGCTGGAAATGCCTAGAGTAGCTGAACACCCTGGAATATTATAGAGATGACCCACAAATACCGGTACGTAATACGCCACTTCTAAATCTAGAAAACTTTCTTCATGAAGATGAAAACAACACAATACATACTACAAGAACCAATGAACCCCAAGAAACTATAAGAATAATTGACGAATAGATTAACAAAGAAAAACGTCAAATAATAATCAAGGTTCTTGAAAACCCTAAGGGATTTAAAACACAAAAATTAGGAAACAAAAGAATAACAAAATGCTACCTAAAAATAAATTACTCTAGGGAAGAATTAAAAGCTATCCTGAAAAATTATACAAATAAGGACGAAACATTCCATCTGTATTCAACACGAAAAGAACTATACACGAAACTCGCAAAACTATACTCTGAAATTTTTAATAATAATGGGCCCAAATTAATTGGGCATACAGAAATGGTAAAAACTTTAAAGACTAATGACAGAATTTCCGAATCCATCAAAATATATTACGAAGGAAAAACTAATCATCGAGGTTCAGTTGAAACTTTTTAGAGACTGAAATGGAGATATTACTTCAACGATATGCTACGCACCATACAGGATTACGTAAACAATTGTGAAATTTGTCAAAAGGCTAAATATAATCGCCATCCACCTAAGACAACTTTAAATCTAACACCAGCAGCAACAAAACCCTTTGAACACCTTTTTATGGATACAGTGCAGATAGAACAACGAATATATCTGAGTATTATTGATTCCTTTTTCAAATTAGGCTACGCAAAGGAAGATATTATGTAAAGAAGCTGCAACAGTCTGCCAGGCACTTATAGAATATTTCTCACTATACAAAGTACCTATCAAAATAACTACAGATAATGATTCAGAATTTGAGAACAACTTAATAAAACAAATCCTAGCAACACACCATGTAGATGTCCATTTTGTTACTCCGAACCACCCGGATTCAAATGGATCTATTGAAAGACTCCACTCTACATTACTGGAACATATTCACATATTTCGTGTAAAAGATGAAACAAAAAAAGAAGACCATCAAAGAGTTAGTACAATTAGCATTACTGTACACTATTCATACAAATACCGGAAAGTCACCTAACAAAATATTGTTTGGAGGAACAAATCTAGAGATAGATGGACCAAAAACTAATGATAATATTATCTCCGACCATACTGATCAAATGAAATTACTGCACGAAATTGTAAAAACAACGAACCAACGACAAAAGGAAAAATATATTCAATGTCACAATAAAAAAATGAAACCAACCCACAAGCTCTCTTTAGACACGGACAAAAGGTTTATCTTAAAGAAAATCCAACAAGAGGACACAAAAACACTGCAAAGTTTAAAGGTCCCTTCATACTAACCTCTGTTAATCCCGATAACATAGCAATCATACAGATTAAAACCAAACAACTAAAAAAAGGTTCACTTAAATAATTTAAAAACATTGCTTCAGATGGACGAAACCCACGATCCAAGAAGAGCCGACGATCGAACCGATACTCAACAATCCGGGACTAGTGGTCTTTAACTCGGGAACCGCCCACAACATAATATCTAAATGGGAATTAATACACTCTATTGATACTACACCCCTCCTACAAACACTTGATGATACTGAAGAAAAGAAAAGAACATTTGAAGTAAGAGTAAATAAGGACCATATTAAATGTCCTGACGACAAACAATTAAATGGTCAAGCTATGTCTCTTTTAAAACAACAAATGGATAGGTCATATGATCTAATCGATCAGTTAATTCCATCCCATTACAGAACCAAACGAGGATTATATCAACTTCATCGGAACTGTCCAAAAAACTGCAACTGGAAACCTAGGTGCAGAAGATGGAGCAAGATATGAAGCCAATTTCAAAAACCCTGTTAAGAAACCAAAAGACTTTATACATACAGATATAGAAAACCACATGTCTGTGACTAAAAATCTTATAACACAAACAAATGAAACCATTTTTCGTCTAGTGCAAAATCAAAACCAAATTGTCAGCGATATAAAACGCCTAGAAGATATCATCCAGAATGGATCTCTATGTAACTGGGTAAAGATCACCACTGGTATCATAATGATATTGTCAGAAACTACTAATGAAGTTAATGACTTCCGAGACCAACTAGCCACAGTACAAACATTTGCCAGACACACAAAAACGATTGAAGTATTATTACACCAACAGAACTACAAAGAGAATTACAAGAAATACAGAAGCATCTAGAAGACACATCACTTGTACTGGAGCCCACAATCCAAAATATGCCCAAATACGAAAAACTAATCAAAGTTAATACCCACCAAAAGAAAAATACCATCTACTTCATTCTAAAAATACCTTTAGTAGAAGCACAAGGATACGAATATTACCAACTATATCCAATACTAAATGAAAACCAACAAATTATAATGCCCGAAACAAAATACATACTTTTAAATAGTCACACATTCATAGAACTCGATAATCCATGTCAACAAATCCAAAATCGAGACTTCTTATGCGAAGCCGAAATCCTAAAAGACACTAAAACAAAGTCTTGCCCTGTTCAACTGATTACGTACGAGCAGGAACAAATGTGTAAAACACAACTAATTTCTAACCCCGATAATCAAGTAATTAAAATTGAAGAAATAAACTCTTGGATAGCAGTCGCCCCTAAGCAAACTACTATTATTACAGAATGTACTCAGCAGACAATTAAAAGAATACAGATAGATCCAAGGAAATTACATAATCACTATTCCCTATGGATGCAGAGACAAAATTGACTTAAAAACCTTGCTACCAAAAAAATAAACAAGAATTTCAGTCAATCCCGATAAACTTACCTCGACTTAAATTTGATTTAAACTACAAAGAAACTAAACCAGTGACCATAAACTTAACAGGAATTGACTTATCTCAATTTTCCATGTTACAACAACACATGGACAATCTTCAACGAGAAGTACGTCCACAAAAACTATTGGGACTTCATGACGAAAAAATTAATTGGATACAATACATCATTCCCAGTATCCTATGTATAATTATAATTACAATCCTAATCTACTATTCTCTTAAACATAGACAAAACTAATACCTGTGTTTCAGACTAAAAATAAACCAACCAAGGAGACGACACCAGAAATAGAAGAAAACATTCCATTAGGTCCTTTCTAACCCTAATGTCATTTCTGGTGATGGGGGAGTTAGGACGCCACTGGAATATCACGTCACTAATAATCATACCATGTCCGGATGTCCATATTGCTGATGGCAGCATTCCATTTTATATATAATTATATATTTTATATATAATTATATATTATATAATTATATATAATAGAGAAAGCTTTTTTATGTTCGTCTTTTTAATTATTTGGAAGAAAATAATATTTTATCTTCATCACAACATGGTTTTAGGTCCGGTAAATCTATTGAGACCGCCTCTTACCATCTGTTAGATTACATATACCGTGCTATGGACTGTGGAGATTATGTAATGTCAATGTTTTTCGATTTGTCAAAGGCTTTTGACACCATACAAAGTGATATTCTGTTAAACAAACTTTATAATCTTGGAATTAGACATATACCTTTAAAATGGATACAGTCATATATGGAGGATCGGTCATTAACAGTTAACTATAATAACATAATATCAACTGTTCATGAAGTTAAACTTGGCGTCCCTCAAGGCTCTGTCTTGGGACCGTTACTATTCATGCTATATGTTAATGACCTTCCGAATTATATTCACAATGGACATGTAACTATGTATGCTGATGATACTACTATTTCAGTCTCAGCAGAGAGTCCTGAAAGAGTTCAGATGAGAGCGGAAGAAGTTGTAAATGAATTAAGTGCTTGGTGCGACAGAAACAAATTAATATTAAATAAAGATAAGACTGTTTTTATGAATTTTCACATTAGAAAGTCTTTACCATCAAATTTTGAAATTTTTAACACTAAAGTATCTAATGAAACAAAATTTTTCAGTAGTTATCTTGATCCAGCATTATCATGGGATATTCATATTGATAACATTTGTAAAAAGTTGAACAGTGCTTACTTTGGAATATTACAAATGAAAGATACTTTAGATGAAACTGGTTTATTGAGTGTTTATTATGCCCTAGCCTACTCGCACATTTCATTGAACATTATCAGTTGGGGATGTGGAAGAGACAATGGTAGAGTATTGCAGCAACGCTAGGCTTGTTTTGTGAGTAATAGATTTTTTTTTTTAAATTATTTTATTTCATATGTATGATTATTTTGTGGGCCACCCTGTATAAAAATGAGTTTAGCACGAAATGTTTTGACTTCACGGCCGGAAATAACCGCATTGCCCAGTCGAACCAATTTCTTATCGCGCTTGAGAAAAGTTTCTGAGATACTTTCTCACACCGGAGTTTTGGCTTGTCAGCAAATAAAATTTGGGACAAAGTTAAAGCGTAGTTCTGGTGAGGTTGATACTTACCGTGGCCTCTGTGAGTTGTTGGAGGAGCTAAACTGGCCGCGAAAATTAGAATGAGCCAATGGGATGTTGCCGAGCAACCAACTGGAAGAGAGAGGAGGAACGTAATGTAGAATGCTGGGAGAAAATCGGAAAGTTTGATTCGCTGCGTGAAGAGGTCCCTGCGTGTACGATCGGCTAGCATAATTCGTTAATATGGATTTTAATGAGGGATTTCTAGAAAATAAAAATTTTGATGAAGTCAGCAAAAGAAAAGGACACGAAATTTTTAGAGGGGAAAAACGGGGAGTTGGCCCAACGGTTCGATGGAGGCCAGACGTGACAGCGCGTTTCCGTAAGGGTTAGTTAGGGGTTGATTTTGTTAAAGCGTTTTTTATTGTGTGATTTTTAAAACGGAGTTGGGCCCAACGGTTCGGTGGAGGCCAGACGTGAGAGCGCGGTACCCTAAGGGCGGTTAGTTAGGGGTAGTTTTTCTTAAAGGTTTTTTGTGTGTGTGATTTAAAAAAAAAGCGAGTTGGCCCGACGGTTCGGTAGAGGCCAGATGTGTAAAAGCGGTACACTAAGTTGTTTTGTTTAAAGCGTTTTTTTATTGTGTGATTTTTAATAGAGAGTGTGCACGACGGTTCGGTAGAGGCCAGACGTGAAAAGGCGACACTATATAGGGCGAATTTTGGGGTAATTAAAAAAAAAGGGTTGTTCTTTGATATTCTGTGTTGGTGATTTTTTTATTTTAAAAGAGAGCTAGCCCACCGGAACGAAACCGGTCATACGCGCGGAGCATAATTATTCCAAAGAAATTTTGTGTTAGGGGAGGTTTATTTCTGGAGTTTTGTTAAAAGGGTTGGTCGTGATTTTTTTTGGTTTAGTAAATAAAGTGTGGGTCAGTGGGACGAAGTTTGTTTCAACCAAAAGTGAAGTGAGAAACTGTTTCTTTTCCTTGTTGACAGAGGGCGGATTAGCAGAAAAAGGGTGAGTCTGATGTGTTGCATGTTTCCAAATATATATATATCTATACTAACCAGTGGGGGTTCCAACTCAAATTTAAGTTTAAATTAAAAATTTAAAATCAAAGGTAGAGCTTGCTTTGGCTTACAGGGCGGACCTACATCTGGAATTTTACAATTTACATTTTTTTTTGTTGTATGTTTTGTTTTGGTTTTAATAGTCTGAAATCACTATATAGGGCGGCTGACTATAAATGAAGTCTTATTTTAGGGAGGGAATATATAAAAATTGGTTAGGGTCCCGTATTATTTTAATTACAGGAATGTTATCCTGTCTAGTTAGTAAAGTTGAATTTTTCTTTGAAAAGTAAAACCTAGCCCACGTCGTTGACGTACGAGAACAAGATCCCCTAAGGATTGCTCTCTTATTTTTTTTGTTTGTTTTGTTAGGTTGTTTTCTATCACTAGAATTTGAATGTACTATGAAACTAGGTTACCACCTTAAATTTAGTGGCTGTTTTGTTATTGTTTTGTGTGTTCAAGTATTGAATTGTTAATTTAGGCCTGTAACTATATTATATTTGTTTTTCTGTTTTGTCAGTACAGAAATTTTAAATTTTGCCTAGGTTACCTACCATATTATTTTGTCTAGGCCAATATATGAAAATTAGTACTTTTTTTTTGATTTTAATTCATTGATTCACTAATATATTGATTTTTACCCTGTAACTACATACATTATTTTGCTTTGTGTTAACATACCTATTTTTCTTACGAACTATTTATTTCTCCCATCTCAATACACCATCAAAGACCACGCATATAAGCCGTGGCCCGGCTCTTGCCCTCCGAAGGCGCCTTTTTGAAATTAACATCTTAAGTGTTATACTTTTTTTGTTTGTTGTTGGTCGAATCAATTTATTTCCGAGGTCAGGCGGAAAATTAAACTTACCTGACCTGGTGGCAGCTACGCTACCTTACATGACAGCCCGCCGTCCAAAACAAGTGGAGGAGCGATCTTGTGTGTGGGGACGGCGTGGCGTGTTACAAGTATTCGATTGCAAAAAAAGAATAATGCGTTTGATTTTTAACTTGAATTTTTAATGAAACATGTAGGTAAAAGGGCCCATTGTGGCCTACTTGCCTAGTAAAATAAGTAGCTACTACTACTACTAATGAACCATGTAGGATAACTTATAAACAAAAACATATTTTAACGGTACCGTGTGTATATATATATTGAAGTGCTTAATATATACTAAATAAAATATCGATGCGTTTAGCTAAGTTCTGACACACATTCATATAAAACAAGGCATGGCAAACTATTGAGAATACCGCCACATAAAACCACAATATTCAAGCACTCACCAAAGTATAATTGTGTCAGATTATATAATGCATTACCCACTAACTTACGTGAAATAAACTGCCCTAAATTATTTAAAATTAAAATAAAAAACTTTCTTTTAGAAAATGCATTTTATAGTGTGGGATGAATTCGTATCTGGATAATATTATGTGTTGTGTTTTTTATGTTTTCATGTTTTATGTTACTGATGACTATTGTTTAACGTGTCCATTATTAGTTGTATGTTTGTCAATATGTTTCTAAATGACTTGCCATGTATATGTGTGTGTATATATTATTATGTTAACTGTCTAGACTTACATTCCTTTTATGTATGATTTTAATATATTTAATTTATTCAATTTTATGATGATATGTACATACGTATGTCTTGTGTATGTACACATGTAGGTATTATAAGCAGAAAATTTTATATGTTCTCTACTATTTTTTATTTTGTAAACTTTGACTTACCATATATACCTTTGTATCTTAAATGGTCCATAAATATTCTATTCCATTCTATTCTATAAATAGCTAATGTTTTCTACTATACTTATTATTATTGTTCATACACTATTACTATGTCCGTTTAAATTTTAAATTGTTAATTACGTTATTTAATAAACTTTGTATTTTTCAAGTTTTAATATTTTTTAAAAACAAGTTTTCGAGATCAAGAAATATAACTCGAGTTCCCGAAATAACCATCAATAAAATACGTAAAACTGTTTATTCATTTTCTAGTGCCTTATTTGTCCTGCTCGCTGATTGTGATGATAAGTGATGACTGATGAGATGAGAGATGGCTGATAGTGATGGATGACTCACTATATTACGTTTTACTTTTTCATTCAATTTACAATGAGTTTTATGGTTTTAAAAACATCTCACAATTTTTTGTTAATATTTAAAAAGACGAACCAATTTATGTTTTTTTTTTATATTTTTAAAATAAATATTAAGGCATTTTTGGTGTAAAATTTGAAGTAAACAAACCGTACATTCAATTACATTTTACTATTCATTGATTTTGATATTCGCGCCAATAACACAGACACGAGTGAGACGGCCAATCACAGAACAGGACAGAAGCCAAGCCAAGCTAGCCTAGCTTTCCTTTGTTTTATGTTTGTTGTTTTGTTTCGTCTTCGGTTTATATCTCGCAAATTTCAATCTCAATTTTTTTTTGCGAGTATTCCTAATTTAGTCTTGATAGTTATGCTTTAAAGTATCGCTTGGGTCCCATGATCGAATGTTAAGATATGACAGCCTAAATTTCACCAGCCGGCACTGCTTCGTATATAGAATTTGGGAACTATCAGTTTGATAGGATAATACAGCTTGTACAATTTTTCGTTAAAATATTTCAGTGGTCAAATTTAATTGTACTTTAAAAAAATATTAAAAAAAAATTTAACTGGATGTATTGTTGTTCGAGTCAGCAACTAGCTATTGAGCTTAAACTACAAAAAATGTTTACTAATACAATATGTGTCATTTAAATATTAGTACCCAACAGAGTTCATTATTTTTTTTGTTTCTATATTTATTTTTTTTTTTGTTTATTTATCATGTTGCCCTATAAAAATATATACCAGTTTGACATGAAAAAATGCTTCGGCTGAGCTTAGGGTAGCCATAGTTCAAGTTTTCAGCCTAATAGTAATTTGACTTGGTTTATTTGGAACAGAACTATCAGATTTTATGTATAAATTTTAATTATTACAACTTATAGCCATACATGCTGGCTGCCCCGCACGGGTTGCAAAATGTACCACGTAAGTCTTTATTTTTTATGAACGTGTTTAATTTTATTTTATCACAATATAATTTTAATTTTTTTCTATCGAAAATATTAAATTTAAAATGACACCTCGCTAGCTCAGCTAGTTAATTTATAAAGGCCTCCCAACTATGAAAATTGAACAATTTGATTTAAATGCAACCAGTTTAAGATCCTTAATGAAAAACAATAAATTTTCGATTGCTATATTTTAGGGTGATTGAACGTTAACCTTTGTTAGTCCTTGTCTCTGCTCGTTTTACACAAAATTTATTGACATCTCAATTTGACCTAATAGACCCAACAGCAATGAGATTATTACGGATCATTTTGTACAATTTTTGTTAATAAGTTGGGATTGCTGATTATATTTTTCTTACAGGTTGAGAAGGAAGCAGAATAAGAGGCATACAATATATATATATATATATATATATATATATATATATATATATATATATATATATATATATATATATATATATATATATATATATATATATATATATATATATATATATATATATATATATATATATATATATATATATATATATATATATATATATATACAAGGTGGGCCACGGTGGGTGGAGTATTAGAAGTATATGGAGAATGGATCAACCGATTGCTTTGAAATATTGGTTACCAAGATAATCGAGTATGATCTCTCCAACTAAACTATTTCCGAAAGTGCGGTGTTGCTACTTATACGTAAAACTGGCAACATCTTCGTTATTTTAAATGGAATACCCTGTATATTTTTGCGTTTTTTGGATCAGCGTCTTTTTCTGAGTAACTTTTATTAATATTTCCCTATACACTATCTCAAGCTGTTTTCGAGATAATAATTCTTTTCTGAATTTATTGCCAAAAATTTGACTTTCAGTAAATCTTTCTCCTACCTACGCAGCAATTAAAAGATAATTTTTTAGTTGCGGCTAGGCAAGGCCTGGGGGCATTTCCTCCATTAATCAAATGTTTCGAATATCATACAGGGTGAGTTAGAGAACGCGTTCTACAAGTGACTTAGAAAAATGCACGAAAGTCAATTTTTTTAAATAGAATGCCCTGTATATTATTACTGATTCGGAAAGGCGATACTTCTACCTATTTAAAAAGGTAATATACTCTATACCTAATGCACACCGTTTTCGATTTATGGGCACTTTTCTGTAACCTTACCAAGAATAATAGTCTTCTGGTATATCATAACGGGTGGGCCATGAAATTTTTGTTTTGTCATTTTGAAATGACAACAGATGTTATTTTTCTAAATAAATTTGACGTTAGTGATATTTGCACCTAATTTGAATAGCTATGTAGCACAAATATGGCAGAAAATAATTATACAAACACGGTTTTAATTGATTTGTTTATTATCCATGGACAGTGCAATAAGATTATCAGCAGAACTTGTAGAAGATTTAATGAGAAATATCCGAATTTGCCGCAGATCGGAGGAATTTTATAAATTTTGGTTCATCATTAAGAGAACAATAACTGTCAGTATTAGGAAAAATAATAACTAAGCAGCAACAACAGTAACAAAGTCTAAGTAGCAATAACAAATAATACCAATACCAGTAATAAATATAAAAATCTTAAAAATATTATTATAATTGTTCGAAATGTAGACCGTTAACTTCCAGACACTTTTGCATACGACGATGAACGACGTTTGTTGTAGCAGCTCTTATTTCAGCGGGGTCCAAGTTTTGAATCTCTTGAATCACTCGACGTTCTAATTCTTCCTGTTGTGAACTGGAGTTTTATAAACTCTACCTTTAAGAGTATCCCAAAGATAAAAATCTAACGGGGTAAGGTCAGGGACCTCGGAGGCCAATTCCACGGTCCCAAACGTCTAATCCAACGATCATCGAAAAAGCGGTCCATACTAATTTCGTGTGTACAATGTGCAGGAGCCCCGTCGAGTTAATACCAACAAGTAATATATTTTTCAATTGACATAATATGGAAGTCTTCCACAATTGTTCTAATTACATCTAAATATTTTCTGGAATTCAATTTTTCGTCGTATATGTAATATTTTATTTTGTCATCCATTAACATACAAAACACACTGAAACTAAATTTGACTTGAAAGCCGGCCTCTCTAGTAACGTGGGGTTGTCTGTAGCCCAATGGTGACGATTTCGTGTGTTACAAATCCCTTCCCTAGAAAATTTGGATTCATCAGTCCATATAATTTTCTTTAAAAAATTGGAGTCCTCTTGCATACGTAAAGTAACATTTCATAAAATTCTATTCTCTGTAGATAATCCTGAGGCATGAGAAATTGGACTCTTGTAAATTTGTAATTATGCATTTTATGGTTTGCTAGTATTCTTCGAATGGATAATGCTATGCTAAATCCTGCTCAGCACAACGTATGGAATACTGGGGATTTGCATGAAAATATGATAGCACATTGATTCCATTTACTTCGTCAGATGTCACAGGTTTAGGTAAATTTCTTCCTTCTCTTAATGACGAACCAAAATTTATAAAATTCCTCTGAATTCGTAAAAATTGTCTGTTGTTCATCTGCCGTAATCGGATATTTCTCATTAAATCTTCTGCTGAAGTTCTGCTGAGAATCTTATTGCATTCTCCATGGATAATAAAGAAATCAATTAAAACCGTGTTTGTATAATTATTTTCTGCCATATTTGTGCTACATAGCTATTCAAATTAGGTGCAAATATCACTAACGTCAAATTTATTTAGAAAAATAACAACTGTTGTCATTACAAAATGACAAAACAAAAATTTCATGGCCCACCCGTTATGATATACCAAAGACTAATATTCTTGGTAAGGTTACAGAAAAGTGCCCATAAATCGAAAACGGTGTGCATTAGATATAGAGTATATACCTTTTTAAATAGGTAAATGTATCACCTTTCCGAATCAGTAATAATATATAGGGCATTCCATTTAAAAAAATTGACTTTCGTGCATTTTTCTAAGTCACTTGTAGAAAGCTTTCTCTAACTCACCCTGTATGATATTCGAAACATTTGATTAATGGAGCAGATGCCCCCAGGCCTTGCCTAGCCGCAACTAAAAGATTATCTTTTAATTGCTGCGTAGGTAGGAGAAAACACGACTTACTGAAAGTCAAATTTTTGGCAATAAATTCAGAAAAGAATTATTATCTCGAAAACAGCTTGAGATAGGTATAGAGAAATATTAATAAAAGTTACTCAGAAAGAGACGACGATCCAAAAAACGCAAAAATATGCAGGGTATTCTATTTAAAATAACGAAGATGTTGCCAGTTTTACGTATAAGTGGCAACACCGCACTTTCGAAAATATTTTAGTTGGATAGATCATACTCGATTATCTTGGTAACCAAAATTTCAAAGCAATCGGTTGATCCGTTCTCCATATACTTCTAATACTCCACCCACCGTGGCTCACCCTTTATATATATATATATATATATATATATATATATATATACATATATGTTAAATTCGTTTTCCGGGTATACTCCCGCGTAGGTGATAGGCCCCGAGAGGGACCGTGGTTGTCTGAACGACGTTTCGGCAGAATCTCATCTGCCATCTTCAGGTTCTAACAGATAACTGCTTACTGCGGCTTCTGGTAACTCGAACTGTCGTTCAGACAACCACGGTCCCTCTCGGGGCCTATCACCCACGCGGGAGTACACCCGGAAAACGAATTTAACCTTCACCACCCGCGAAAACCTGAAAAACAACATATACATATATATATATATATATATATATATATATATATATATATATATATATATATATATATATATATATATATATATATATATATATAAATATATATATATATATATATATATATATATATATATATATATATATATATATATATATATATATATATATATATATATATATATATATATATATATATATATATATATATATATATATATATATATATATATATATATATATATATATATATATATATATATATATATATATATTGTACTAAATTTATAATACTTAGTTATAAGGATTGAATATTATGTTTAATATAATATCTGTTTAATATATTGATACAATTAACACATGTAATAAATTAAGATCAATAAATTGAAATTGAAATTGAAATTGATATACATATATATATATATATATATATATATATATATATATATATACATATATATTATTATATTATAAACTATTGGGTTTGTAAATTTGCAAACAAAAAAAAAATTTGAAATTGAAATTGAAAATTGAAACTTTTTTACTTACTTTTTTGTTTTACTTATTATTTATATATTTTGTAGCTTATAACAAATATCCTCGGCTAGCTCATGAAACTCTCTCAAGTTGAGTTCACCGGTTCTGGTCACTTTTGTTTATAATATGAAATTCTTACCTATTGCTGGCAAATGAATGAAAGGCAATTTTCTACCAAAGCAAGCATATAATTTGCACACAAATAAACAATTATATAAACAGACAAATACAATTATGAAATTTACAAAAGACATGAAATTTTATTATTCCTGGTACCTTTCACCAACCTTACTTGAACTATAACGTGGACACCCTGTATAGCGCATTCCTCCTTAGTTCTCGTGGATGTCGCTGCGTGGCTTTTTATGCTGTCATCTAATTTGTTGTTTTGATATAAATCTTCGATCATAAACACTGATCGGAAGATATAAATGGTGACTCTATCGATGCACTAAACCAAACACTTTTTAAAAAGAACTATTTCACTTTTTATACCAATGTGGCATATTTACTTGCACTTACGTTATTGACTCTGTGACACTACTTTGATTACTAACATTTCTTACAGGTAAGTTTACATTCTTTAAAACATTACATCAGTGGCGGTCGGTCCATGGATGGCAAGGGAAGCAGTGCTTCCCCTGGGATTATTAAAAAGAAACACATAATTAGAACCTAATTATTATTTATCACATATATTAATCATTAAAATTTACTTTTACCCAATTTCAATAGACACGGCCCTGCTTTTCAACAGCTGAGATAATGTTGCATGATAAAACCGTAACGATGACACACTCGATTAATCGAGCCAACACGACCCCGCGCGACTTCTCGATATAAGCAACTTCTTGAAATGCATCCCATCCCCACTTCACAATCTTGATATCTGAGCCATATAGCATCGTAATGCGTTTTGTTTTATAACCTCGATTTTAATATTATACTTAATATTAATCTTCCTAGTATTATTTTCAGCTTTTTTGTGCTATATTTATAAAAACTTTTTTGGTGTTTCTAAACCTGTGGTGCTGTGACAAGTGATTTTAAAACGTTGAACATTAGTGCGCGTATAAGCAGTTTTAGAATTGCTTATTCAATTTGGAAGCTGGTCCTAGTAATTCGTGGAAAATATTATTTGCGTTTATGTGGTGTGCAATTTGTTGAAAAAGGGATTTTCAACATATTCGTCTTAAGATAAACTGGATATTATTAGAAACGGGAGACCAACACCTGATTTGAAACTTTTAAAAACGGAGGTTAAATCATGTTATAGGTACTTTAATATTGAAATGTACAGTGCTGATCAGTGGTTAACGGGTTGTGAAAATTTGTGTAAATTTGTTTTGTTGGCCATGTGTACTTTTCATAAATCAAAAAGGTGTTTGGAATAAAAATGGCTTTTCAGATTTAAACAACATTCACAAAGTGACAAAGAGGCATGGTAAGTGTGAAACTCATTTGCGAGCGGTGCTAAAAGAAAAAACATTTGAAAATCATGAATTGATCATTCATTAGATCAGCAGCGAGCGAAAGTGATCGTAAGCAAAATGAACTGTAAAAAACTGAGAAGTGTTAAAAAATCTATAGACATTGTTTGTTTTCTCGTAAAAATGAACTTAGATTTAGAGGTCATATTATCTCGGAAAGGTTGCCATATTAGTAATTTCATCAATTTAGTTGATTTATTAGCAAAATACGATAAAATTTTAAGTAACCATCTGGAACACTTCCACGGTATTTCGCGGTACATCAAATCATGGTCTAAAATGATTTTGATTTAGTCGATAAGCAATATTGTTTTAGAAAAGATCGGCAAGAAATAAAAAAAGCTCCTTTGTTGAATTATGATAGATGAAACAACCGATATTACGACATACATTGTTGTCAACTGATAGTACACCACATAAATCCAAATGGGAAAAGTCCAAGAGCGCTTTTTAGGATTTTTTAGACGTAACAACGAAGAGAACGGCTATATTTTTTCAACTGTCGATGATCTACAGTGTGGCGCCAAACTTATCGCCTAAAGTTATGATGGGGCCGCTGTAATGGCTAGTGAATTGGGGGCCTGGGTAGGCCAAAGTAAAAGAGACTTTTCAGAATGCAATATTTGTACATTGTTTTGCGCATCGATTAAATTTTAGTTCTTACTCAATCTGCAGCGTATCTTAAAGAGTCAAAGTATTTTTTCAAGTATTAGTGGAATGGCTGCCTTTTTTCAAAATCATCAAAACGGACACGAGCTTTAGATTTGGAAGTACAGAAGAGATTA
Source organism: Rhamnusium bicolor (assembly GCA_029963845.1). Taxonomy (NCBI): domain Eukaryota; kingdom Metazoa; phylum Arthropoda; class Insecta; order Coleoptera; family Cerambycidae; genus Rhamnusium; species Rhamnusium bicolor. Next base: position 57,100 of record JANEYF010003592.1, read on the forward strand.
CTCACAGTTGCTCCAACATGATGGAATTACAATGGGAGTCTAGTACAAACTGTATCTGAATATCGACAGCCTCTAATTGATTTATTTGAAAGTATTTTACAAAGCAAAGATGATTGGGACACTGAGACTTTGAATGGATCCAGAGGTTACTTAGATTCATTGAAAAGAGACTTTGATTTTAATTATTTGTTAAATATTTTCTCCGAAATATTCCCATTTACTGACAACTTATTCAATATTTTGCAAAATAAATCAAATGGCGTTGGATTTTGTATAAAGAAAATTGAAGAATTAAAAAATTTGATTTGTAACTAAAGAAACGAATTTCGCAAAGTTCTGGAGAAAACTAATTATGACAATTTAGAGCCGCAAAGAAAAAAGAATACGAACTGAATTTATAGTGGATCGTAGAACCTTATATCGAAGACTTTTTATCGAAATTTTGGACAATATCACTGGGCAACTAAATAATAAATTTAAAAATTTTAGTGATACACAATTTTTGAATTGTGTAATTTTAATGAATTTACGCATAAACAGTTTCCACAAAACGCACTTCAGTCATTGAGCGATAACTACGGAATTTTTTTTTTGATATAGTAGGGTTAGCGATCGGAACTTTCATTTATTTATGCTACAGAAAATATTAGTCAGAAACATAACGCCAACGAACTGATTATCTTTATAAAAGAAAAATAGTTTGGATCAGGCCTACTCTGAAGTGTTGAAATTGTGTGAGTTAGTGTTGACGATACCTGCAACTAGTGCCTCGGTTGAACGCAGTTTTTCGACCTTAAAAGAATAAAAACTTTTTCAAGAAATTCAACCAGTGAAGAGCGGCTTTCAAAATTGTCCCTGTTGACAATAGAAAGTGACTTTGTGAAGATGTCCCAAAATTCAAACTTTTACGACGAAGTTATTTCCGACTTCGCAAAAAGGGAGAGGCGGATTAAACTACATTATAAATAGGTAGCTAGGGCATGTTAACTACTTAACTAGCCGGCTCGATTTATATTTGGCTAGAGAGTGCACGATGGCAAGTGCGACTGAACAAACTCTCTATTTCGCTGCGGGTCCCATCCCCGCCACCAGCACTGACAATGTTGGTGGGTATGGTTGTATGTCTGCGTTTTTTCATAAGTATAACCCTCGCCCGTACAGCTTCGGCTTTGGAATCGGGGATTGTCTAATTTTTGTGGTGTTTTTATGTTTTATGTTTATTGAGGAGTGGCGGTCCTACAAGTGTACTTTTTTCTAGATATGACTTTGCGGCTTTCGACATTTGCTTTAAAATGAGTATACGGAAGCCACGCCCCTTTTCTTAAAAAAATTTTGCCTCGCTTCGCTCGAGGCTTCGCACTACCCATCACCCTATATCACAAACTGCTTCCCTCGTATCAAAACTCACCGCACGCCCCTGCATTACATGACAATTATTTACTCATTTGATCTGGAACTTTGCACACTATAAATAACTTCCAGGAACATGGAATAGGATGAGTTTTCTTTTAACTTAATTATTTTCCATTTCTAACCTCACAAAAACTTTAATTCCCAACTTTAATATCTAGCAAGCCATGCTTCAAATTTTGAGGTTAGGAATTTTTAACAAAAAGAAAGTTGTACACCCTCCGGAGCAGCATCAAAAACTGTTTCTCCGCTCGAAATCGTCCAATTATATGGCTTGATTTATAATTTTCTTGTCAAAATTCAACTTTTAGCCTACTATGTTTTTTATTAAATTTTTATCAATTTTGGATTTTCTATGTTTCTGTGTAGCTATTAATAAACATTATGAAAAACTATTTTGATATTCATTTATAATAAAATTTTCCCCATCTTTTAACATACAATACTCTGGGTTTTAACAAAATTTTCTAGCGACCTAACCTAACTTAATTTGCAACCATAAATATGGAAATAGTGTTTATTATTCAACTCAGAACCTATCTATTTTAACAAATAACACCATTTCAAACCCTACCTTAATTATCCTAATACATTTTAGCCTATACTAATACAATATTATTCTAATATGACATGTTTTATTCGTAGATCATGTACCTTCACCAACATTGATGTCTAGCCAATTAAATACACATTCTGCTGCCCTAAATTCATTTGTAAAATGTCTATGGGATATTGTCCTTGCACCAGGCTGTTAAAAGTCTTAAATTTACACAAAATTACAGAAGCTGTGAGTGGTTTTACATCTCATCGTTACCTGAACATTCACATTCCACCTAATTTGATGGCTGGACACTATTTAACTGTTCCAATCTATGTGATAACCCATGACTAGGTAAGTCTTTCACCTTTTCTTACTATACAACACATTTTTGTTGCAAAACGAGACATTTATTTATAATACGTAGCACTGTTTAATGTTCTTGCCATTACTACCTAATAATCTCAATGTTCTCTGTATAACTTATACTTTTAGACCTAATTTAACAAAATGTTTATACTTTATATACTTTTCAGATTAATGACTGAAGAATTTCACCTCAGCAAGCATTTCCAGGCCTGTCTGCGGTTCATAAACACCACTTTTGCAGTTCCTTATCTACCGTACTCAGACTAATAGATTGTACCCAACACAATACTTATACTTTGGTAAGTCTATTACAATTTAAAACTATACAATTTATTTTCACCATGAAACGATGTGTGTTTCATATTCACGTCTCACTTTTAATTAAATTTTACCTATTTTACATAACCACTGTCCATGTCCTATCTCCCATAGCCTAAACTTTACCTATTTTACATACTAGTTCTAATAATTGATAATTTTTCAGCTTTCTGACTGTCTTTGGTGCCTTTCTACTACAAATCCTCACTCAACATTGGATCGACACTGTCTATTTGGGTTCAACAGAGTTGCTGGCTGAAATCTACACTACGACACCAGTTTTATCCATCGTCCATGTCAATTAACAAATTTTTATTATATAAACATTTACGTTAACCTATTCTAACCTTATATTGAAATTTTATGTTTGCTTTTATCACAATACTACCCATATTCATTCACCTGCCCGCAAAATTTAAGAGAATCATATTTTACTGTTTTCAAAATCATTTATTACTCATATAATGCATAATAATATCCTCCAATCTATAAATTGTCTCTGCATATGGCTTATTAACTCTGTTTCTTTCCAAAATTCATTTTATAAAAGTATATTTTTACTTATGAATAATTCCAATTGTTATTTTATTATAGGTCACCCCATTTATGTTATTATATTTTATTTTTACTAAATTATATACCTAGATAAGTCGATATTGTAACAATATATATATATATATATATATATATATATATATATATATATATATATATATATATATATATATATATATATATATATATATATACAGGGTGTCCCAGCCTCACGTAGGCCAAATGTCCTGGCTCTCTTATAAGAGACATCGAAAAATTTCAAAAACGGAGTGATAGAGGGCGCAAAGGTACATAGTCTAAAAATATTTTGAAATATACAGGTTGATCCATTTAGGCGTGACGACATAACCTTATGTTTTTTTAAATGGAACACCATGTTATTACATATTTGAATTCTCCTTTTAAAGACGACTCAAATGATATGCCACTTGATTGAATTGTCAAACAGGTCAATTTATACCGGGTGAGTCAGGAAACGCCAAAACTACTTTCTCTCATTTTTTTCAAATGTATATTATGACACCAAAGGAAAGCCCTTTGAAAGAGCTTTCCACTGATATATAGGTTTAAGGGTCTATCTATCATGGGTGCCAAAAATTTGTTGACAAAGTGGCACATTTAGAGGTTTATTAAAAAATTACGCTCAATCTTCAATTGTTTTGTGAATTTTCGCTGAAATCGGCGCTTTTCAGTAAGAAAATTTCAAAAATAATTATTCTTATATTCGGAGAAAAATACCGTACTTCAGTGCAGAAAAATACGTAAGTATAAAATAGTCAACGTCTGATAAATTTAATTTTTTTTCTGCGTGTATAAATTCATGTCATGACAAGTCTTTTCTAGCCCGACGTAATTTTGTCGCGAAATGATTTATTATTTTAGAACGGTGCTTAATAAAACGTAGCTTTTCGTAGTATTTTTTTCTCAGCTTTAAAATGGTGTAATTCATTCTTCTAAAATAAGACCAAAAAATACTTTTATTTTCAATTCAATGAAAGATAGTAAAATTTTTGTTAAGTTTGGGAAGCTGTTGTTCCACATACTATCATCGAAAGAATAAATAAAAAAAAATTGTAGAGAATTTCAAATTGCTTCTAACTTTCAATTTATCGAAATAAATTCAAAAAAAATCAAGTAGGTACCTGTCATAAAAGTACCAGTCTTGTCAATAGTTTACTTTATTGTTGTAAAATTTCGAGTGTTGATATTTTTCTTAGTATAAACGAACGAGTAACAATGAAATTCACCCAACAAGAGTTAACTTATATGTTATATTGTTTGGGAGAAGTTGATAGGAATTGCTTATTGGCATCAAGGATTTATGGAATGAAATACCCCGAGAGACGAACTCCTGATCCCAACTCATTCAAAAACTCGAAAGAAAGATTTGAGGATACTGGTAATGTGTGTTATACCAAAAGAAAATTGAGGAACATGGTTGTAAATAATGAAGAACACGAATTGACAGTTTTGCTTCATGTGCAAGAGAATCCTCACAGAAGTTGTCGTGAAATTGAACAACAAACCGATGTAAGTAAAACTTCTGTAAATCGTATCATCAATAAATACAAATATCACCCCTATCACATTCAATTACACCAAGACCTTGATGGGGAAGATTTTCAAAATCGTATTAATTTCTGCAATATAATGCTAAATAAAATTAACGAAGATGCCCAATTTTTATTAAAGGTTTTATTTACCGATGAAGCTACCTTTCGCAGTAATGGGACAGTAAATCGCTATAACATGCATTATTATGCGACTGAAAACCCGCACTGGGTCAGGCAAGTGGATCACCAAAATCGATGGTCAATTAATGTATGGGGTGATATAATAGACAACCATGTCATTGGACCGTGGTTTTTTGAGGATGGGGCATTAAATGGCCGAATGTATCACAATTTCTTGCGTTTGAATTTAGAGGGGCTGCTTCAAGATGTAGATGAAGACGTCAGAGAGAACATGTGGTTCCAGCACGACGCGGTGCGCCCCCACATAACCATCGAATAGTAAAAGATTTTTTAACTAATTGGAGAGGGGAACAATGGATTGGGCGTTGAGGACCCATAAGATGGCCGGCACGGTCTCCAGACCTAACTCCTTTGGATTTTTTCCTATGGGGTTATGTGAAGCAGGAGGTCTACAGGGTGAGGCCCACAACCAGGGAGGATATGCAGGAAAGAATCGCTGCAACATTTCTCAATGTTTCAATAGCTACACTAGCCGATGTTCGAAGAACAACTAAAAATCGTTTACCGCTGTGTATCAAGGCGAATGGGAACATTTTTGAACATTTAGTTTAATTTACAGTGCATCCACCCAGTTTCTTTCCAAATAAAGTTTTTGTTTCCTTTTTTCTTGATTTTTTTTTTTCCAGAGAAATATTTCTGGGGAGCAATATAGTTTTTTTATTTTTTTTTTTTTTTTTTTCTCTTTAAAAGGCCCTTTTTTAAAAAAAATACCCAATAAAAATATAAAATTAAAAATTTTTTTTTTAACAACACTTCCCTCCCTCTCCCCCCCCCCCCTCCCTCCCCCCCCTTAGAACCCCCCCCCCCCCTTATTTTTGTAAGGGGTGATATTTTCCTTTCTTTTCTTTTTTTTTTCTTTTTATGGGGGGGGTTTTTTTTTTTTTTTTTTTTTTTTTCCCTCAATATATTTCGTCGAGTACAATTGATTGGCACTGTTAAAAAATTTTTTTAAACAAAAAAAAATTTTGAATTTCTGATAATTTTTTTCGTCCTCCGGCAACCGACATTTTGGTGGTCACTGGATATCTGTGTAAACACCGTTCATAGAAATTACGTAACTCAAGGCAGTGTTGTCACTGTCAGCGTTCCGCACAAATCTATTTTAAATTAGTACACATCTGGTAATTTGGTTTCACTTTACTAAAAATGAAACAAAATTGAAAATAATCATTTTATAAAGAAGCATATACTTTAAAGAACGGAAAGGTAGATTGGTTTACTTAACTGAAAATAAACAAACTATAATAAAGGGCAAGGAAAAAATGTAGTAAAAATAAACAAACTATAATAAAGAGCAAGGAAAAAATGTAATCTTCATATAAATCTTACTAACGAACTAAAAAATCCTTATTTAAAAAAAAAAAAATAAAATAAGTTTGTGATTCGAACCCGCGTGCTAGGCAAGTATATTCTCTGTCATCTAACAAGTTCCTTGCTGACAATTCGTATAATGCGAGGTTATAAGTTGTCTGTCTCACTTTTGAGAGAAACTGATTGGTTCCATGAATCAATCAAACGTCCAAGTCTGGTGGGACAGGACCGTATTAAGATCATTTAATATTTTTGTAATAATGAATTAAGTACGATTACTCACTTAAATTATTAATTGCTATAATCCATCCACAATAGAATTATTTTTTGCCCAGTTTAGCCAACAAAAAAAATTTTAAATAAGAAATTATTATTGTTGCCCAGTAAGTACCACGTGGAGGTATGAGCTTTACCTGCCAGGAAGTGGTTGGGGTGTTAGTTTGGGTGAGGCTATGTTAGTAAAATTAACAATAAATTCTGAAAACAAAAACTTAAACTCCTTAATAAATAAATTAAACTATAAAAAAATTCTAATACTTACTGAAATAAATAATAAAAAATTGGCATTCTGCACGTACCTAATTGAAATAAAATAATCTCTTCTATAAATAATCCACATACCCTGGTACACAGCAAAAATAAATCACTAATAATAATCAATAATTAAAAACACAGGACTAAAACACACACTAATAACTATTAAATAATATCACAGTTTCCGAGAATAACACTAATCACTAATAAAAATATCACACTTACAATGTCACAACTTTACTCGTTGCAATCTTCCCACGGATGAAACATTAATTGTTACAGTGGCGGTTGGTGGATTTAGGTTATATCATATCTCAGTATTGGAGCATGGAACCCAAGTAATATTTTAAGGCACGACTACCAGTTACTGAACGAAGAAGTTTTGCAAAAAAAAAATTGAAAAAAAAATAGAAAAAAAGTTACAAAAATGCGCTGCCGATTCAGATTATTTCTAGACCATTAGTAAAATATTTGGAAACTATTTTTTTTTCGTAATCAGAAGGAAAATTTATCACCCCGTTTTTTTTTTGTTTTCGAAAATTTTGATTTTTTGTAAAGTTATGACAATTTGAAATTTACACAATGAAGAATTTAAATTTTAAAATGTCATAACTTTACAAAAAATCACAATTTTCGAAAACCAAAAAACCGGGGTGATAAATTTTCCTTCTGATTAGGAAAAAAAATAGTTTGCAAATATTTTACTAATGGTCTAGAAGTTATCTGGATCGGCAGAGTATTTTTGTAACCTTTTCTCAATTTTTATTTAATTTTTTTTGCAAAACTTTTTCATTCAGTACTGGTAGTCGTGCCTTAAAATAATGTTTGGATTACATGCTCCAATATTGAGATATGGTTTAGCCTAAATCCACCAGCCGCCACTGAATTGTTATCACTGCACTTGTAAACACGAACTACAACTACAACTGATACAATTTAGAGGTTAGCATCAGTAACAGTTTTGTTTTAGTTTTCAGCATTATTTTAATTATATAGTATTCTTCTGGGTATTTTTGTCATTACAATGCCATAAAACGGTTTTATGTATACAACATAATAATATATTAATATAATTATATTGTAGAGGTACAACAAGAAACAAAACATTTTGACTCCTAATTTCTTTGCAAGAACTAAAAAATAAGGTATTTAAGAAAGTTTTAGCTTTATATTTATTTTTTTTATTTAACTAGATGTAATCTTTTGTGTCTCAAATATAAGATGCTTTTTTTGTAGTTTTTTTTGGGTATATTTCTTTAAATAATACAATAAAGAACATCCAGACTATTTAAATATTTTTATTAAAACCATATACATTTTTTATTTTGGCTTCTAAAATATAATTCAAATAAAAAAATTAGTATTGAAAATAAAGTGATTTTATTGAAAAAAAAACAACAATTTTTATATTAGCTAACCTATGCATTGTGTATTTTAAATAATAGATAGTACTCTATAAACCTATGTCTCAATATAATTAAAAAAACAAAGTTTCTAACAATCATTTATGTAAATGTGCATTTACTTATTATAAAAAATAGTGTACTTATATAAAATAATACATACATTATTGTCCTTTAAATAATATTAATTTATTATAAACATATCTCATGCTTCTACTTCTATCAAACATATTGCTGTTATAATGGTGAATTCTAATTTTAAAATATAGAGATGATATTAATTTAATTAAATTGCTATAGTGACAGGTAAACGCAGTCTGTTCTTTAAAATGATTATTTAGGTTTTTAAATAAGTTTTGATTAATTAACAAACCTAACAATTTTATGTTTAATAAATTGACATTTATTAAATTATTTCTTTTATTTATATAAATTTGAAAGATTTTCTCTGAAGTTTGACATATAAATATTACATCTTCGGGGGGATACGAGAGTTGACCTCTGTCTTTCTGATTTATAAAGGACGTAAGAAAGTCAGCTCTGTCCCCTAACAATGCTTCCACACATTCTTCACATTTTAGAATTTTCAAGAGTTTGGTTACAATATAACCCCCTACATAAATAAAAATTTCATTTTTAAATTCTGATATTTCTATATTTAGAATGTGGTAATACATGTCATCGTCCATTTCTGGTTCGTTTATATCTTCTGCTATTCGCTGTCTACCACACGATTTATTAATAATATCAGAAGGAGACAAAACTGAAATTGTTTCCAATGGAATACAATTTCCTCTAAAAGAATCTCTCAATTCAAGGTGTACAAGCATTTTCTTATACGCGACTTTAAATTGTTTAGCTGTTGGGTTGTTGTTACAACCCCCCATTGCCCTGATTTGCCCAAAAAAAAAGTTCAACATGATCCTGGCTAATTTTGTAAGTAGGAATATACAACAATAATTGATTTTCTTCAATAATATTGTTATAGAGAAATGTTATACTTTCGATACAAAACAACAATCCTATTACCCCCATTTTTCTTACACTCTCACAAACAGGTTTGCCAATCGCTAATTCCAAAGATTTTAAATAGTCTGCTGTTTCTGACAAAAATTTATTAAAACCCTCAAAATATTGTTTGTTAACAGGCTGTTTGTAACCATACTGATACATATTTCTGGAATTCAAGATGTCAAATAAGTTATTGATACATCTAATAAATTTTACTGTAGCTTCACAATCTTTAAACTGCTCTAATTTTAAAGTTTCGTTTAAAAACTCCAAAGCATGTGCTACAGAAGTACTAAATAGTTGGGTGGCTAATTTAACTTTCATTTTTTTGTTTTTAAAGAATATATGTGATTTTCTCAATTTATTAGCTAAATGAACACCCTCTTCATTTTGCAATTTCATTAATTTTACTAAATATTCCCACTGAATAATATCACCGTTATCATCAATAATATTTTTTTTATCTCCTAACAAATTTCTTAACAATTTAATCATATGACAGGGGTAAAAAAAGACTGCAATTCTTCTGCCACAACTGGGATCAACAAATGTAGATTGTATATTTTTGGGATCAAAATTACACCCTAACTGTTTGGCCAACGTAACATTGTTCGTAGCTCCATCAAAACATATCGAAACCAACAGTAGCCCCGTTTCATTGACTAACTTTAGACACTGTAGCACTAATTTTTTTTTTGTTGACCGGTTAAACTATCTATTAAAAAATATCCAAGAGGAAGCTTCCATGACTCATTAATGCAAACTAGCATGAACACGAGTGCATCCTTGGCTACAGGATGACAGTCAGTTTCAGTTTCTACTCCAAAATCTACAAATCCGTAATACTTCGTTCCATCCCACTCCACATGCTGACGAATTGCCATTTCGTCTACAGTTAAGCTGCAAATAAGTTTATAATCTGTATTCTGTCCTTTGATTTTTAATAGGTCGAAAACTTCTGCTGTAAATCCGGCCTCGCCATTTATATTTTTGTACCACCTCGATATAGTCTGGGTGAGGAAGAGCCGAATTAAAAGTATTACGAACAAAATTGTATGCCTTAACAGAATAATAATGAAGAGTTAATAAAAAGGCTTTAAGCTGTTCGCCATACTTATGTTTATGGTACATCTGTCTGCAAAAATTCTTCATTAGGTCGTATCTTACACAAAGTTTCTAATGTTTCATCGGTGACTTTGCCACTGAGTGATTTAATCACCTCAGCAAGCCTAGCAACTCTTTTCTTAAAATGGCGAAGACTTGTCCTAAGCCTCTTAATTTTTTTACGAGCTTTAGTCAACTGAGACTTCAGTTTTCGTTTTCGGGGTGTTTCAACCTTAAAAAAAATTTACATAATTAATAAACAATATTGGCACTATTATTGATTTTTGATTATAGATTGAATGAAGACTTACTTTCGTAAGATGTTTATTATTTTTTTTTTTAATTTAACATACTTCTATTACTTACTGAATGCCAATATTAAATAATAAAGGCCCTGGCAATGCTGACTGAACAATTTGAACAACTTATTTAATGTTTTTTAAATAAGTATACTTTATTTTTCAATAAGTTAAAATACTTAGTAATAGTAATCAATAATAAATTTTACTTAGTTAACTTACTTTAGAATGCCCTCGAATAGGAGAACTTGGGGGTGTTTTATTTTCCACAAAACCCAAACTAGTAAATGACCTTTGTGGCAATTCTGTCCTTTCTATGTCCTGATAAAATCCAGTACTTGTTGATGGCCGTGGTTCATTTAACAAAGATATAGCAGCACTCGTCGATGGTTGAGACGAAACAGATGTAGTTTCGGTCAAGCTTTTACTAGTATCCTATAAAAAATAAGATGTATTATACCTACGTGTTATTGTTTATATTGTTTAAATCCTTTTGATATTTTATCTACAGGGTTTTTCTTCATATATTGACACTCCCCCTGTCGAGCCCCCTGTAGACTTCATTTTAGGAGTTATCGAAAAATATTAAGTTTTATGGATTTTTCTCAATTTTCATAATTTGCAATCAGAAAAAATAAATGAATATTGAGAATGTAAAATTTCTAATTGAACTATCCCTCTGCTTTATTGAACATCATTCACCTGAATTTAAAAAAAATTAAAGGCCCTTGGAAAATTTTACATTTTCTATATATTGATTTGTTTTTCTGTAAGAAAATCACAAAAATAAATCCTCGAAAAAATATATTTGAAAATAATAGTATACCTAAATAATACACACCAATTTTTTAATTATATTCTCGAATAAATTTAATAGGTATTTATAAAATAATTTTTCTGCTCATATGGAAACAGTAAATAAACAAAAGTTATGAATAAATACATTATTGTAAAAATAATTTAGGCACAAAATTTTAAATAAGTTTCTAATTTTTATAAAATTTTATGTAAGTAAATATTTGAGAATTTCAGAAAAGGTAATTTTTTGGACACTATTAACTTTTTGTTTAATAATTTAAGTAGGTAGGTACTGTATTTTTAATAATAATTATTTTAGTGATCTGAATAAACTAATATTATATATTTCTTTCGAATCTACTTACCGTAATGTCCATAATAGGTAAAGCATTTTGTTTTAAATGGAGTGAAAAAGGTGACTTCTCAAAATCATAAGACTCCTGGGTAAAATGTAAGTGGCATACATTGGAATTTACAAACATATCTTCTTTTTCCAAATTTAAAGATACTCTCCAAGCCTCTCTTCTCTCAGTATCCTTTGGAACACTAAAAATAATACAATCTTAAAGTACCTATTATGTAAAATCGTATAAAACGTGCTACTGTCAACATTAAATATATTCATCCCCTTTGATTAATCCGCATTATTGCAATAATTAATAATTATCTTTGCAAATCTCATGGAAATGGGAAATACGGCTCTGTGTCTCCTTAAACAATCGAATATGGCCTCCAAAACAAACATGTTTATTAAGTAACTTACCGAAATAAATGAATAGATGATTTATCCCTCACACAGTTTGCAGTTTTGTGGTAATCACAACTTTTTATAAGGCACCTGGGCATTTTTCAAGCTATATAGTCACAAAAATAGTCACTAAATCAAAACCTCACTTCCACAACGAACATCGAAATACAATATGGATGCGATCGAACTGTCGAAGATACCGACACACTGCCTGTGATTGGTGGGTGCCAGCAGTGGGGGAATTGGCAGCGTGCGCCGTGAATTATGTTCTATCTCCCCCTTTCATAAATCTATGTTGATATGTAAACAAGCAAATTGTTGTTTCTTTATCGGTCATAGCGGTTTACGAAAATATACCTGGAGAGGCCAACTCACTCTCGCTGTCTTTGTTATTCTTATAGCAATAGAGAAAATAATAATTGGAAATCGTTCAGAGTGAATTTACGTAAATATCTTTAGCGTCATTGACATTAAGTGTTAGGTAAATCGAGAATAAGTTTAGTTTCGATTTAAGTGCGTGTTGTTCTCTTTGTGCTTGTTTTTATTTCAGTTTTGCGATATTTTAACAGTACCTAAAAGTGCTTTTTGTTATTAGAATAGGTCTCGTCAAAGCTTGGATTTTGTTTACAAATAAAGTTACGTAGTTGTTCTTATTTAGTGACTTTTAGTTACTGATTTGAACTAGATTTTCCATCTTAATTCATAGGAATATGCTTGATGTCTGTAATTTGAATCATAAATTGGTTGGTAATGTAATGTACCTAAAAGATAGGTTAGTGTAACTCGCCCATTGACCTACATATCAGGTCAATGAACCAGCCGAACATATGACTTAGAAAACGATTTATTTATTAATAAATTACAGGATTACTTCAAATTATTATAATCGCAGGGTAAGTAACTACTACTTGTTAAAAAATAATAATTCTTTTATAAACTTTGAAAAAACGAAATCAAAATTGTCAGTAGCATTTTATGTTTACTGTTTATCGGAAAATTTGGTTTTAGTTTACGAAACACTTGAAAGAAAGTTTAATTGATGCAAGAAAAAGGAAATCTTGTACATTTCTTATATAAAATTAGGGAAGTGGTACCGTCGGGTGTTCTAAAATTCCACATAGAAGTGTAAAAAAAAGCGGTTCCTTCTCCCACCCATCTAATTTATACTTCTTCGTTTTGTGATATTTATACTAAAGTATTACCACATCTTCAGGCAACAAGACTAAAAATTGTTAGAAAACATTAGAAGAAAATAAATTGAAGAAAAAATTGACGAATATAAGGTTAAAATTGTAAATATAAAACTTACGTTAAAATACAAATATACAAAGATTTGTCCACATTTAAAAGCAATATACAGCCAAACAACAAAATACATCACTTTGAAAAAATTAATTTTAGACTGTAAAGTTAAAAAGTTAAACAAATTAAACTGTCTACAATATATCATCATCTGTTCATAGACTAGTGACAGGTGAATGTGGGGACCTCTATCTTAAAATACATATAAAGTGGTCTTTCAGTTATATGTCACCATGTGAGGTTTCTTAGTACTATATTTAATAAGAATTAATTGAAAGTACATCTAAAATTAAAAAATAGCTCTTATATTAAAAGATATTTTAAAATGTTTAAAAATTATTTCAAATGGAGCACTTAATCGCATAAGTAGGTAATTATTTCATTCCAAAATTATGTCCCGGAACGAACTTACTGCTAGGTGGTAAATTGTATATGAGATGTGGCAACACTGCTAAAGGTCAATGCACTATTTCAGATAAAATAAGGAATGTTTCTAGTAATCAGCAGTTCCAAAACAATTTCATCTTATTTTTTTGAAAGTCGATAACTCAATTTTACGTGGGAATTAAGAGAAAAAAAATGTGTCAGTGGGTTTCTACAGATGTCAAGAATCGGTGGTTTAAATATAACTACGCACTTAAGACTCACCCTGTATATCGGGCGTTCCATTTGAAAAAAAAATGAGAAAAAATAGTTTTGGCGCTTCCTGACTCACCCGGTATAAAATGACCGATTTCGTTAGACCCGATAACAGTAGCGTAAACTACAGGGTGTTTGACAATTTTTGACACAATCTAGATCTCAAAATGTTTTTCCATTACGTCACAGTGAGCTCACAAAGTTGGCATGTTTTTTTGGTACAAACTCACCCACATCATGGTACTGACCCATCGCAGACCCATTAAGTGGCATATCGTTTGAGTCTTCTTTAAAAGGAGAATTCAAATATGTAATAATATACCTAGTGTTCCATTTAAAAAAACATAAGGTTATGTCGTCACGCCTAAATGGATCACCATGTATATTTCAAAATATTTTTAAACTATGCACCATTGTGCCCTCTATCACGCCGTTTTTAAAATTTTTTTGGTATCTCTTATAAGAGAGCCAGGACATTTGCCCAACGCGAGGCTGGACACCCCGTATATATATATATATATATATTATATATATATATATATATATATATATATATATATATATGTATATATATATATATATATATATATATATATATATATATATATATATATATATATAAATATATATATATATATATATATATATATATATATATATATATATATATATATATGGGAAGTAGTACTTGGTAAAAGAAGTCGATTGTTAAAAATTTACCTTAGTAAAAGTTCCTCAGAAGTGGCAAAAAAGAAATTTTAAATAATACACCAAATTGTTTGAGAACCGCTGACGAAGCTAGCCGTATGCGAAAGTTATGGCAGTGTTGCCAAATTTTATCTCAACTTCCATTACTTAGAAACAATTTTTTTTCTTGTTCCAATAGAATTAGATAAATAACATCCAACTATGCTACCGATCAGAATGTACTCATTTTTTTAAATTAATTATTTTACTCGAAAATTAAACGTCTTGTAACAGCCAGAAAAGTACAACATAACCCATGGGTTGAATTGTTTTAAAGAATCTAACTACAGCTTAAAACATTTCTCTCACTATTGATTGATTGATTTATTTTTTTTACATCACTAAATTTGTTACTTTTCATATCTGTGTTTTTTATGGAAATACTCGTACAAATACAAAATGGAGAAATCAAAATATTTACATCTTTGTGAGCATTGTACAATTTAAAAATGGGAATATACCCAATCTATTATAATAAATTATATTGAAGAAATCCCTGATAATTGAATTTATTCTTACCTTTGTAAAAAACTTCTCTTGAAGAAAATTCCTTAAAAGACTTCCTTCACCTAACCACAAACGCACATAATTCTTTCTTTGTGTAGGCACTACACTCAAAAACTAAATTCAATTCAATTCAGTTCAAATTCCTTTGTTATTAGACATAATATATATAAAATTAACTACATTAATATGAGGGATAGCACCTAAGCCTTAAAAGGCTACATAATTAACAATGCTTCTATGTGTAACATTTGAAAATGCATCAAAACCCAACCACAAACATAATTCACATAATTCTTTATGTAGGCACTACACTCCAAAAACTAAATAATTAACAATATTTCCATGTGTAATATTTGGAAATGCATCACCATTTGTAGTGTAGTCTTCTTTTTGAAAGTATAAAAGCATCAAAACCGGGTTTCGGAAGGATGGATCTAAACCAATATGACACTTTTTCCATATCACGAGACAATTCCGTAAAATACAAACTCGTCCTCATTTTATACACAAATTAATGAAAATAAACATTGCTAAGATTTTGTTCTCTTAACAATCAGGAACCATAATATTATTTTTAAAACTGCATTTAACATTTGAAACAGGTTCTGCTAGCAAAATACTTTTGTGCTTATTCGATATTGGAGCTGACGGGAGTTCTCGAGGCATATTCACTTCACATACAAACACAAGATCTTATTTTTAATTTCTCTATGCACAAAAAAAGAAACTATTGTGACTTATGAGTACGTTGTGGTAAAGTTTTTACACATCTTAAAAATTACCATTTGACATACAAAGATCAAGAAATTCACTAACTCAGGCGTACAAGTAAACCTACAATCTAGAGACCTGTAATATCACTAAATTACAAACAACGATCAATCATATCACCATTTGTAAACTCTGCACCGAGTCGGACTGACCTCATTCAGCCGTATAGACAATGGTTGTAATTTGTCCCCTACGGCCTACCCCTCCCGCCAAGAAAGATCAATCGTTTTCAGGATATAAAAAAATCATATACCTAAAATAAACACAATAAAAATTAATGTTTTCATTATTGTTGATTACTGGACAAATGATAAATTCAAACATAAAAGTAAATATCGAAACCCAGACAGCACTCGACGTCTCTAAGACGTACATTTTACGTCATATTTTGGTCGGTACGTCCCAGACTGTAATATGTACGTCTTATGTACGTACTAGAATGTACGTCTTATGTACGTCTGTACAATACATCTTTAAGACATACTTTTTTCCGTACAAATATTAAGTAATGTTTATGTTTTTTATATATTGTTGGGATATCATGGATACAGTTCTCTGTGTAATATATACATGATTTTTTCAAAAATACCTTCATGAATATAATTTCAAACTCAACTTGAAATAAACTTATTTCAAAATTGAGTTTGAAATTATATTCATGAAGTATTTTTGAAAAATCATGTATATATTACACAGAGAACTGTATCTGTGGTATCCCAAAAATATAAAAAAACATAAACATTACTTAATGTTTATAAATGGTAGACATTTATTCACCACAATAATAACATAAAATATTCCCCTATTTTAAATTGCGCGCTGAATACAAAATGCACAACGCCGGTCAACTCGACCAATTGCAGCGCTGCACCAATATCCGGCAGTGCACACGGCACGTATGTCACATTTTGGGTGTGTTTTTACTATTTTCAATATTTTCATGTTGTGTAGTTTATCTTAAATTTAATACATCAGAGACAATCAAGAGGTAAGTTTGATATATTTCTTTTCTCTATTTTTATAACGAGAGGTTTAGGTATTTTTTTAACCGGCAAGTCAATACAGATTATTTGTAAAAGTACCTAGTTTCCAAAGTGGAAGAAAATCATTCCTTTTTAGTTAGTTTCTACTTTGTAATTTATTTGTAATGTGAAGAAATCAATGACTAATGCTCATAAAAACAAAATATCCAACTTGTTGCAATTGGAAAAACAATGGGTTGATATAAGTTTTAAGAGATAAAACATAACCTATAAATTTAAAAACAATATTTTTGTGACATTTACAATCTTTTTGGACCAAGTTAAGACTTATTATAGTTTTCTTCAATAAAATTCGAGCTCCCAATAGAATCGGAAAATAATCTAGAAAACCTAAACAAATTTCTCAGTAACGATGAAAATTTTTCTAAAGCTGCAAGTTTAAGAAATCTTAATCTTAAGTTAATTTTAATAATTCAGCTGTTCATGTTAGTTTCAGATATTTCAGATTCATTCCTGGTCTACTTTTTTAATGAAAAATGTCCTATAAGCATAATATCCTATTATAATCATTTATTGTTTTTGACATACAGGTGTTCTTATTTTGTTGTTTCATTGTATCTTTTCAAATAAACGTGACACAACTTGAAACTTTGAATGTTTGTACTACTTACAGGGAGTATGTAATTTTTTTCAGATTTTTTTTCTGTGCTACGCCATGAACTTTTTCTAATAAACTAAAGAGTTTGCTTTAGAAAACTCTTTCGTCTCCTGTCGCTTTTTAGTATCTATAATGGTGTAGGAGTTACATATATCAATATTAAGTAGCGTATCCAATGAACTGTGAGGGTAAATACACCAGGTTTCAAGTTGATATTGCATTTATTTCAAAAAATTCAGAAAAAAAAACCTAAAAAAAATTAAAGTTTTAATGTTTCGCCTTAAAACGAAGCTTTTTTTAAGAGGTTTTTCATTAAAATCAGTTCGAACCATATATACTCTGAAATATCTACATGCAGTTAAGTTACATTCTGCTGTTTGCTGAATTTTGGGGGACTGTCTGTTGAGTTTTATATGTTTATTTGCACCATATGAAACAAAAGGCTACCTTCCTCAGTATTATATTTTTTCCCTGCTAGTAAATTTCGTAAAAAGTTTTACTTACTGCTCTTTGGATATGATTTCAATCTAATATGTTTTTTAGATTAATGAAATGAGAAGAGTGGGTGGCAAGGACACCCAAGATCTGGTAAGGAGATGGGCCTGATGATTTCAAATCTTTTAGCGGCGAAGTATTCTTAGCTGGGTAGGAGGCAGAAAGTTGCCTTCAAAGAATTTGCTTTAGCAAGCTTAATTGGTAATATCTTCAATTATACCTAAATTTCTGGAAAAGTAATAATTTTTTATTTTTAAGAGGTAGCATTGAACGTAAAAAGTGTCCAAAAGAAGGAGGTGGAAGTGGTCATTTCCAATTGGCTAAGACGGGCCAAGGACAGGATGAAAAAGCCAGAATGGTGTCCTTATTATTTATTACAAATTTACTGTAGGATATATTTTATATTAAAGATTAATAAACATGTTTATCAAATTTTTTTTTGCGTATTTGTAGCCTAAAACGTACGTATTATATAGATCCATAATACGTCCTATAATAGTCCACATATGGACCTTAAATGTACGTACTAAGTTGTGACGTACTTCGTTGCTCTACCCAAGAGCAGAAGTGTCACTTTGACGCCTAACACTACGGCGGTACTCACGGTACGGAGATCTCGGGCGCCAGTTTCTGTTTAGGGAGTGCAGAAACACCACTTTATCCGCGGGACGATAGAGGCCGGGCAACTGCAGTGAAGATACGGCTAAGCCAGGGTCGGGGAAAAAAGGAACTTTACATACTACAGTTAAGGAACAGACTCTCATTCAATATATGTACATTTATTCTACACACTAATTATTATTTACACTTTATACACACCTTAATAACTACAACTTATACTACAACGGTCTTAACTACAAACGGTCTTATTCTACAAGCGGTCTTATACTACTACGGTCTTAACTACGGACAAGCGGGACAGTAAGCGGGCGGTCAAGCGGTGCGATACGGTACGCCGGTGAATGAAGCGGTGAAACGGTAAGCAGCGATAAATCAATCGGTCATAAGCAGACGGCGGACGGATACCAGGAGGGGAAGCAAGCGCCAATACAAGCAAACTATGCCTATCTAGAGCAGTCATTTATTATCGCTTGGCTGATGGATGGTTCCGGTCTTATGATATGCCAAAGCCAGTACCTCCAAGGCGCCCTGCCAAAGAAAACGGACTCAGGCGGCCTGGAGGGCACGCGGTTGAATGCGGTTACGGTAAGGGGGAAAGGAGGTAACAAGCCTAACAGTGGCGAATTGATGATGACGACGGTAAGGTCAAACTCCAAACTACCCTGCAGAATTTTTACGTGCTCAGGTAGCCCGGGGGACCCGCGGTTACGGACGATACCTCCAAGTCACCCTGCAGAATTTTTTACGTGCTCAGGTGGCCTGGCAGGCACGCCGTTACGGAAGTACCTCTAAGTCACCCTGCAGAATTTTTTACGTGCTCAGGTGGCCTAGAGAACACGCGATGGCAGCTGACAGTACCTCCAAGTCACCCTGCAGAATTTTTACGTGCTCAGGTGGCCTGGAGGGCACGCGGTATAACGCGGTTCAAGGTGGGGGGGGGGGGAAGGAGTGACTGGCCTAACAGTGGCAAATTGATGATGACGACGGTAAGGTCAAAGCTCCCAAGCTACCCTGCAGAATTTTTACGTGCTCAGGTAGCCCGGCGGACCCGCGATTACGGACGATACCTCCAAGTCACCCTGCAGAATTTTTACGTGCTCAGGGTGGCCTGCCAGGCACGCGGTTACGGAAGTACCTCTAAGTCACCCTGCAGAATTTTTACGTGCTCAGGTGGCCTAGAGAACACGCGATGGCAACTGACAGTACCTCCAAGTCACCCTGCAGAATTTTTACGTGCTCAGGTGGCCTGGAGGGCACGCGGTATAACGCGGTTCAAGTTGGAGGGGGGAAGGAGTGGCAAGCCGAACGGTTGCAAATCTAAGACGACGACGGTATGGTCAAAGCTCCCAAGCTACCCTGCAGAATTTTTACGTGCTCAGGTAGTCCGGCGGACCCGCGATTACGGACGATACCTCCAAGTCACCCTGCAGAATTTTTACGTGCTCAGGTGGCCTGGCAGGCACGCGGTTACGGAAATCCCTCTAAATCACCCTGCCAAAAAAACGGACGCAGGTGGCCTAGAGGACACGCGGTTATCAAATGCTAGTATCTCCAAGTCACCCTGCAGAATTTTTACGCGCTCAGGTGGCCTGGAGAACACGCGGTGTAACGCGGTGGAACGCGGTTCTAATTCCAACCTTCGGCCGCTCTCCCGTTCTAAGGAAGGATATGAGGCGGATACGTTTAGCGCTCGCGGTTCACTCACTCTAAATAAAGCCCGGAAAGTACTCACCAGCCAAGTAATACCGATTATTGACACAAACCTTTATCAAACCTGGTTACTTACTTCCGGATCCTGTGCTGGCTTCCTCTCTGGAGCGGTCGGTGTCGGCACGTCTGGACGGTACGGGCGGCAGCAACGGACTGTTCTCGGATACTCTGAAAAATCCTCAAGCTACTAAACTCTGCCAAAAAGCAGAAGTAGGATGAGCGCAGTAGTCATGTGCGAAATATTGCAACTACGTCACCGTTTATCGCAATTACCTCTGTATACCTGTGTACCTCTATACTCACAAGTTTACTTACTGTCCAAGTCGGCGTGGTGCTTCGGATGGCGCTCAGACGGGAACTAATTTGATTGTAAAATCCTCATGACACTGCCAAAAAGCAGAAGTAGGATGAGATACGGTAGTCATGCGCGGTTTATTACAGCTACGTCACCCGTTTGTGGAATAATTCTGCATGAATTTTAAATACCAATGTATCCTTATACTCACGAGTTTACTTACTGTGCTGGCCGGCGTGGTTCCTCGGTGGGTAGCTGGACGGAAACTAAACTGATTACTTTCGGTCTCGGGCTCCTTCATTGTAGCGCGGGACACAGGAGTGCATGGGGAATATGCGCGTTTCACGTTTCGCGATTCGCGTACTACCCGCAACTTGGCATATTTGGAATGTTCATAAAAACATATCAATACTACCTATCGTTAATTAATAATTAAACTGTTATTATTTACAAGCGCAGTACTATAATGGATAAAATATTTTTCAAAATAGACAAATAACACCTAGCTACCTAACTTAACTTAATAAAATAAAATCACTTCGTTACAAAGTACATACAATTTAGTGGAAATCTGACATCCCCCGTACGTTCCTCGTACGTACACGGGATAAAAAATGTACGTATTTCGTACGTACTGAACGTTCAGTATGTACATAATTAAAAC
>JANEYF010003593.1:0-124141 GCA_029963845.1 Rhamnusium bicolor
TTAATAACTACTTGCCCGGCTATATGCCATGATGATTATTGGATTACAAAAAGAAGTAAAAACATTATTTACAAAACAACTGTCACAATAAAGTTGTTTATAAAAAATTTTAAAATTACAATCTATTACATGTATTTTTGTTTTGCAGGGTTTAAAACATCCCAAAGACAGAGGCCAGCCATTAGGAGAGTTTTCCTACGATATAAAAGGACCCTTAGTGCAAACTTTTGCTATACCGAATTCGAATTTTTATGAATTCGTGGAGTTTCGAGTTTTAACAAATCATGGAAACCCCGATTTTACATGTATTTATAGGTAGGTAACATTTTACAGACCAATAATATAACTTCCATAAAATGCAAGGTAATGTGATTTTGACGTTACCGTTCGTTACTTTGGCGAAAGGGGTTTAATACTAGTTTAAAAGAAGGAATGGAAATAAAGGTTTCTATGGCTTTAATGCCGTATTTTTTTCTTATTAGGAGATATAATTTTCTGATAGTCGTGCATTTTACGGCTGGTGATGATTTTTATAAGTGGTTTATAGAACGAACCATAATACCAGCAACAGGTACAGGATATAACACAAATAAAGGACTATCCGCAGCAAGTACAGATACATAATCCGAAGGATTTTAGGTAAGTGCAAATATACTTCTGAGTGTGGTGCTGCTCTATTCTATTTAAATACAGAAGTGGACAGTCCAAGAGCTGCATCAATTACACAGAGATACGCGCAAGGACAAGCATATTCACAGGAGCATTCATCCTAGATCGTCCGTTCCTCGTATGTACGTCACACCTCAGCAAGGGGCCTGAAGACTGAAGATCATGGTAAGTAATATTCTCAAGAGATCGAATCCACACTTGAGCATAGTAGGGAGTGTTCAAGGTGACAAAAAAAGTCGAAGATGAATTTTGACTTAAATTCGCTACAAGCTGGGAGGCCGGCAAGGTCATGAGGTTAATTGAGATCACCCAAATCGTCTGAAAGCTCAAAAGAAAAGTACTGAATAAAGAAATCTATTCCGGTAATAATCAACCAGTATACTATATCTTCTGACAGCACAGTAGAACTGGGTTTATCAACATTTGCCTTTTTTAGGTCAATGACCTAAGGATTTGTTGAGTCACGTGATGGATGTGTATGTGCCTGAAACAATAGCTAACCTGCCATGCGTTTGCTTTCTACCTCGCTTTCTGCATATTCGACCTATATTCACGAACACAATGCAGTAACAGGAATCTATACTATCATTCCTGCACTCGTAAGTCCCCGAAAATATTAAGGCTGTTGTCTAGAACTAGAAGTATACATAGCTGGAATTACTCTTTACCGATTGTTAGCCAAATCCATACCTATAGGCTCCTCTACACGTTGGCCAATGCGTGTGCCAATATCGCTGGCCAATGCGTATGGCCATCGTGTAGAGAGGACTATTGGTCGTATTGGCGGCATTGGCAGAGCTGGTCCAAGCGTTGGCGACCGATCCGTCGTGTTGCCGGTTTTTCAAGACACATCAAAGGGGTGTTGGCCTTGGCGCTGGCGGACGCTGGTAGCCACGTCCACACGTTGACTGCACTGGCCTAGTATGTGAAGTGCTCCCGCAGGAATTGTAGGTTAAGATTTTGTGCTGTGTTGTGCATATAAATTTGTATTTTATGGTACATAATGGCAGCGATGAGTAACGAAGAAACTTTTTAAGTTCATAGAACTTTACCAAGCCGAAAATTGTATTTGGAATCCTCAATACAAATATCACAAAAACAAAAATATAGTAAGTAAAAATATAATAAGCACTAAATAAATAAATCGCAGCAGCAGCTACCCTCATGACATTCATTGTTGATGTTGATATTGGCCTGCGTCGAAACAAACTGAATGTCCTTCCAACGTGTGGACAGATTACCAATTTCCTTGCAAATAACGCCCAATACGTGCGCCAGCGTGTTGGCCAACGCATTGGCTAACGTGTAGAGGAGCCTTATGAGCCACACGTAGTCCTTCTTGACCATCATCGACTCTAGGACACCTAACGAGACAAACATCACAATAAAGAGGGAAGGGAAAACGGACTAGAAACCAACGGTATGAATTTCTAGTGTTAACCCAGACTACTCAGTCAAATTGGTTGTCCTAACAGTTGGTATACTTGGAGAGATCAAGCCTGCGCTGCTTTTGGGATTGAAGACACACCGAGTATCCGAAAATCAGATTAGCGGTTGGCAGGCTAAGGCAAAAAGATGTTATCCTCGGTTTTGTCCGTCTGTTAGAAGCACTCTACAACTATTAACTGTAGGGGATGTGGAGACTGTTTGTAGTTAAATGCCGACGCGACTGTAGTTCGAGGGTTTATGGAAGGTTCGCGAT
This sequence comes from Rhamnusium bicolor, assembly GCA_029963845.1. NCBI lineage: Eukaryota > Metazoa > Arthropoda > Insecta > Coleoptera > Cerambycidae > Rhamnusium > Rhamnusium bicolor. Next base: position 2,372 of record JANEYF010003593.1, read on the forward strand.
TGATAATAAAAAAGGTCTTATAGTCCAAGAGCTGGCGTCCAAAATGTGCAAGAGTTTTCTCAAAGCTAATTTTTTGAGATTAGGTTACTTTTTAGTGATGGAAAATAACTGTAGAGTCAGCACTTCCGGTACCGGGACACCTGGCGCTGGGACGCTCGCAAAGGTGTAATATTAATTAACGTCTCTAAACTGTTTTCTCAAAGCTCAAAATTTATAGGAAACGAGCAAATATAATATAAAACAAGAATCCAACAGTCAGCCAGCAAAATATAGGGACACGTGGCGTCAGCGCTACTTCATACCTGTCAAAAAAATGACGTGTGTCAAAGTGATTTCTCAAAGCTGAAATTCTGCAAAACACTAATTAAAACTATAAAGTTAATAAAGGAGACAGTCAGACTCATTTATGATAGGACCACGTCAGTCAGCAGTCGATAGATGTGAGAACGGTAACTGCGCGCATTAGTACGCCTTTTCTCAATACATATCATTTATTTTATATAAAAAAAAATAATTTTAATTGTTTCTTAATAATTGTAATTGTTATATATCAGTTATATAAATATCAGTTATTTTATACAAGAAAAAAATAATTTTAATTATTTTATAACAGGAAAAAAAAAGAATCATTGATTCATTGAAAAATTAATTAATTAAATAATTTTGAAAACGGAAAGTTTAGTATAAGAACTTATTTTTACACTTACAAAAGCTCTTTAATGTGTGAATCTTTATCTCAATTAATCCCATTATAATGGGAAATTTGGTATGCGCATCTAAATGTCCTCCTACATACAGTCACTTTATTTATACAGCGATCTTATTACTTTTGATGTTTATTTATTTGTTCTTGAAAAATGAATTATATTAAAAATTAAATTTGCACTTCTTTCCAGGTTTAGAGTCCATGGGCATTTAGAAAAAAATCAGTGGACATGTATAAAAATAATATATATAAAATAAGAATTTGTTGTATATTTATTTTTTTATTAATAAATTTTATAAGGAGCCGCCTCACTATTTTAAAAATTTAAAATGTCGCTCTAAGTAGTTATACATGGTGAGTAATTTTTTCTGCAAAACTCAATGGAACAAGTCGAAATAATGCCAGTTTCCTGAAGAAAACTACTTGTCTTCACTCTTTCTGAGAATTGAAATTTCAATTTGTTTTCGGTTTGTTGATCTGAAATTTCGTACACATAGTATTTCTGTCGAGACCAATAACACAAGATCTATTTTATTGGAAAAGATATGGTCATCGATATAGAATTCCTGAGTTGTTTCTGAACTTTTTTGTCACTTGGTGTTCGATATCGGTGATACGAAAAATAAACTGAAAATAATTTAAACCTCAAAAATTGTAATGGTTTAGAACTAAGTTTCCTTAGTAAGCTGCCATTATTTCAACTTGTTCTATCAGTTTGTGAAATTTTGCAGAAAAAAATGACGCCTTGTTTATATACATAAAACATAATTTTCATATTTTCCAATTTTTAAGGTATTCTGTCGAGACAATTTTCACTATTTATTGTAACACATTACTTACGAAATCCTCTACCGATAAAATCGATATAAAATTCCTGATTTTCTTTGAATAATAAATAAATTGGTATGAATCAATTTTAGACGGAATCGCGTAACTGAAACACCTGATGCTCTAACTTGATGCAACAGTAAAGCTCTACAACCTCTATAAAGTCTTATAAGGCACCTTTAAAATGATAAATATTAATTTCCCCATAACAGAGGTATATAATTTCAAGACTTTTAGCTAACTATGACGAACTTGTAAATGACCAATTAATTGAAATATTAATGAGAATCATTTTTCCTAAATTATGGTTTAGAGAAAAATTACAAGATAGTTATTAAAGTACTACTTGACAAACATATCATGACAGTGAAATAAACCTGCGCAGAGGATTACGGTTGTTTAGAATAATTTAACGTTTGTAATAGTGTTTACATAGGTACGCTATTGCAAAAAGTAACTTTCAGAAAATTGTTGTATTGGGTTTTGTCCAGTGTCTTGTGAATTTGGTTGTTGACGAATTTTTAAATGGTGATATATGATAGTGGAGGTATTAGTTAAGTTATATATTTAATGTGGGAAGAAAAAATTCTAAAATTCAAAGTTGAATATTTTTGACATATTATGTTGTTTCTTCAGTGTGTCATTTTCTCAGCTAACTTGTTTTCAACAGGTACTTTGCAAATTTCATCGCCAAGATCTGACAATAATTCATAATTTCAACTTTGTTCATATTTACTGTTAGAAAAAAGTTATCGAGTTGCGGTTTTCACTGACATCTGAAGCGTTTAATTCTCTATTTTACTGTGTAAAAATAAACATATAGTCCAAGAGCTGGCGTCCAAAATGTACAAGAGTTTTCTCAAAGCTAATTTTTTGAGATGAGGTTACTTTTTAGTGATGGAAAATAACTGTAGAGTCAGCACTTCCGGTACCGGGACACCTGGCGCTGGGACGCTCGCAAAGGTGTAATATTAATTAACGTCTCTAAACTGTTTTCTCAAAGCTCAAAATTTATAGAAAACGAGCAAATATAATATAAAACAAGAATCCAACAGTCAGACAGCAAAATATAGGGACACGTGGCGTCAGCGCTACTTCATACCTGTCAAAAAAATGACGTGTGTCAAAGTGATTTCTCAAAGCTGAAATTCTCCAAAACATTAATTAAAACTACCTATAAAGTTAATAAAGGAGACAGTCAGACTCATTTATGATAGGACCACGTCAGTCAGCAGTCGATAGATGTGAGACCGGTAACTGCGCGCATTAGTACGCCTTTTCTCAATACATGTCATTTATTTTATATAAAAAAATAATTTTAATTGTTTCTTAATAATTGTAATTGTTATATATCAGTTATTATATAGATATCAGTTATTTTATACAAGAAAAAATAATTTTAATTATTTTATAACAGAAAAAAAAGAATCATTGATTCATTGAAAAAAAACATCTAATGGTCAGAATCATTGCCGTCGTCGTGTTCTTCGCCACTATCTTCATCAGAATAAAACGCGATTGCACCATATTCTTCGGCGTGGTTGATTCCGAATCTGTGTACAAATCAAAAATTCAGCGTTAAACAATACATTATATTAATAAGTAAGGTTTTAAATCACATTTGCGAGTCGACTGACAAAAATTACCTGCAGGTGTATCATCCGGTTGAATCAAAATGTCAGAAATAAAATTAGGTAGCTGATAGTCTTCGTACCAACTGAAATCATATCGGCCATCGATCAACTGCCAACCGTTTTCCTCTGGAATCATTGCAGTGGGCACTTTTTCATCAGCATGACTCCAAATGTTCTATATATACGCAGCCCTTTGTATCTGTTTTTTCAATTCCGACTTGCATGGCGGTAAATTGGAACCATCGACGTTTTTCGTGGCAATTTTGAAAGAGTCGTTGGTGTCTTCGAATGCGTAAGTCTTATTGAAAAGTAGAAAGCGAGCCTCATTTACATCACAAGTATTTTTTTAAGCCATTGACAAACAAATTTCTCAATTTTATAACGGCAACAAACACAACACACAACGCAACTTTAGTTTTTAATAACTAATATACAAAGTCCGAAGAAAGCTAGTACAAGCTGGCAAGCTGCAACAAAAGATGACACGATATGTTATATCTATTATACATATATTAATATGCTAACTGAAGCACTGGAAACTTAAACGCGTACCGTACTTACTGTTGTAGTAATAATATTAATATAATGGACTGATTTCAACTATTCGCTTCTTTAGCAAAGAGTAGTTTATTCTTTGTTTTTAGTTAGAGAATAAGTAATAAAATTAAATACAGAAAATTCAGAACTCGGTCAAAGAAGACCGGCAGTCGGCGTCTATATAAAAACAATAAAACGTAAACATCATAGCCACGCCAACACTTTGTACTCCGCCGGCCGGTATTACTTTGATTTTTTGTTATCATACAGCACGCTTACCGATAGGCGGGCAGGTGCGGACTTATTTGGAGTGCGTACTTTTGATTAAAATTTAAATTTAATTATTCAGAAACTACAACCGACTTGCGGCAAGTCAGCGCCCCGTAGATTCAGCGACCCAGGCGACCGCCTGGCTTGCCTGCCTATCGGGCCAGCCCTGGTAACCACATTCCATTGAGTTATAAAATAAACGATATGTATTGAGAAAAGGTGTGCTAATGCGCGCAGTTACCATTCTCACATCTATCGACTGCTGACTGATGTGGTCCTATCATAAATGAGTCTGACTGTCACCTTTATTAACTTTATAGTTTTAATTAATGTTTTGGAGAATTTCAGCTTTGAGAAATCACTTTGACACACGTCATTTTTTTTGACAGGTATGAAGTAGCGCTGACGCCACGTATCCCTATATTTTGCTGTCTGACTGTTGGATTCTTGCTTTATATTATATTTGCTCGCTCTCTATAAATTTTGAGCTTTGAGAAAACAGTTTAGAGACGTTAATTAATATTACACCTTTGCGAGCGTCCCAGCGCCAGGTGTCCCGGTACCGGAAGTGCTGACTCTACAGTTATTTTCCATCACTAAAAAGTAACCTAATCTCAAAAAATTAGCTTTGAGAAAACTCTTGCACATTTTGGACGCCAGCTCTCCGGCTAATACCATTCCATTTAAATTTTTTAAGAAAAAGCACGATATTTGTTGACATGTCAGATAACGCCCTCTAACGGCGACAGTAATAATCAAATGAAAACACCGCAAAGCGCATTCGATAGACTAAGGCCCTTTATAACGAGACCAAGTTTGTTAAATTCCGTTAAGTCTAATCGGAGTAATCGACATTTAAAAAAAATTCTTTGGCATCTTCCCACCACTTTATTTTTTTAAAGATAGAAGAAAATTGTAAAACTACTAATATTCGAAATTCTCCCAGGATGACGATGCATATATTTTTAATGCCACTTAATTGGGCAAAATACGGAAAAAACCCTAATTTTCTGTTTGGTCATGACTGTTACGCCCCTAACGGCCATTTTAGAGACTCGAAAATATTTTCTAGCGATTTCTCAATTCAGTTTTTTCCCTAAACTTTTGCGATGATTAGTTTCTGAGAAATGGCCGGCGTCCATTCTTAGTTGCCCACTCGGTACATGAAGAAGGGAACGTATTCTTAATAATTATACATATAGTTTAAATAACAATAAAAAAATAATAATAATAAATTAACTTAATCATAACATAAAAACATTTAAAGATTTAGGAAAATAAAAACATATAATATAATGCACATGTTCATATCTACTTATACATCGTACACAAATACATAATATATTAATTTAAAACAGTATTATTGAAATAAGTCCAAAATTTAAAATAATGATGTTATCATATAACATATAACAGTATATAAAATATGTAAATATGTAAATATTATATTATATTGTACTATTAATATTGTCAAAAACAAAACCGGTTAATGGGCCTTTTCACTACTTCTGAAATCTCAAAACAAATATGTTTATTTAAAAGCCAACTGATAGATATTTACCTTGTGCAACTCTGTTTGAAATATAAGTCTCCCATTGTTTAATAAAAAAATAAACATTTACTATGGCAATTTGAACACTCATTTGACCTTGAAGCTGAGTGACGTCACACAAACCGGAATCATGTTGGTAGCATTTGCCAGAACGCCTAATACTACTAACGTCACACCACATCTGACACATTTTACATTGTTTACGGTTAGTTTTGTGGTTATGTTCTGTGTGTTCATTTACGAATCGTGTTTTTCTTTGTTTATGCACATTATTGGAAGAAAATGGAGCCAGGATTTTCTAAAGGAAATGCAGAAAATCTGCCGAAAGTTGACTTTATTATGGTGGACGAGTTTTACATGTCAAATTTGGATTATTTATCAGCAGAAGTCAGGAATATTAAAACAAAACGGTAAGTCATTAGTAATCTTATTTTCGTGTAATTTATTTATAAATATAATGGTACTACCATTATTTTAACATGCAATTGTTGATACAATATTTTTTCCTATTTCAATTATACTTACTAATGTCTAATAATTTCCAGGTCAACAAGAGCATCGTACGGTGACAACGCAGTTGCTTATGTGAATCTGAATCTTCTTTTAACTGTAAAATTTCAATAATTTAGCATCAATTTCTAAATACAACTACTTTTCTTACATCAAAATGATCTTCACATCAGTAAATGTTTCTGGTTTTCGTCAACTGCTTCTCAACTTTGGCTATTTTAAACCATGCTTTTCGTCTACTTTCATCTGGTGGAACGTAAACGAAAATTTTGATTGGACAATTCATGTTGTTATTTGTACATGTTGGTTCAAAGCACTTTTTAAACATGTTCCACACACAACAATAAAAACTAAAAAAAAACGACTGTCAAAGTCAATTTCGACGTCAACTGTCAAAAAGCACAGAACCAACTTTGCAATACACTGATGTGTCATGTTCAAGATCGTAGTCTCTTTGACGTCACTAAGGTGGGTTGCGTGACGTCACGTAAAAGCCCACGCTTTATTTCCGCACTTTTGTTTTTTTTTCGATAGAAATCGTGCTCAAAAAAAAAAATAAAAAAATATACGGTTTTTTTTATAAAACACTATCACATAAAGCAATAAAAAAAAATCTGTGAAAAGGCCCATTGTGAGCAAAATTCAAAAAACGTATTTACAGTATTCCGTATGAGTGTAATAAACATTATGTAGGAGAGTCATCCAGACCCCTCAATTGAAGGTTAGGCGAGCATGAAACTTATATTAGAATGAGTGAAAAATCGAAAATTTGCGACCATGCTTGGGCAAATGAATATAGAATAAACTAGGCTTCGGTAAAAAATTTTAATAAAAGAAGCGGACAGCACAAAAAGAAAAATTAAGGAATTGGCAATAATATTATTGATGAAGAAAAATGTTTATTCCATTGCTCTGAAGATTTTGGTACAACGTGATTACCAATGTTAAAAGAGGAACTGAACCAGTTGTATAATTTAAGTATCAGCAGTTCTATGAAAGTATCTATGGATATTGCATATACAAATAATATATATGTCAAGTTTCACGCTTGACATATTCTAAAAAAGATAAATAACTTTGAAAAACGAAACGGATTCGTTTTCCGAAACGTTAGGTAATTATATTATTACTTTTGTGTTTCAGTGTCAAAAAAACTCCCTCTGACTAATCTTTTGACGTAAAGTCACAAGCGCAGAGGTTTATTTTTCCAGTAACATACTGGGTAACTAACTATATTTTTTAGATAACTAAGAATTAGTCATGTGGTAGTAAATCCCAAGAAAAAATAGTAAAATATTATATTATTACTACAGTACCATTATTTAGAATGTTATGATTTCATCGTTTAAAAGGATTAGTGTTTGTTTATTAGATGATAAAGAAATGGAAGAAGATTTTCAGAAAGTCGATTCACACGATTTGTCAAATGTACACATTATTATGGTGTGTAACTTGATGGTTTTATAAACAATATAAACTGCATTTTGCAACATTTGACAAATAATCAACAATAAATAGCATTTATGGAATATATCAGTGTCGGTGGGTCCATGGAAGCAAGGGCAGCAGTGCTTCCCCTGGGATTATTAAAAAAAAACACATAATTAGAACCTAATTATTATTTATCACATATATTAATCATTAAAATTTACTTTTACCCAATTTCAATAGACACGGCCCTGCTTTTCAACACCTGAGATAATGTTGCATGATAAAACCGTAACGATGACGTACTCGATTAATCGAGCCAACACGAACTCGCGCGACTTCGATATATGTAAGCAACTTCTTGAAATGCATCCTATCCCCACTTTATAATCTTGATATCTGAGCCGTATAGCATCGAAATGCGTTTTGTTTTATAGATTTTAATCTCGATTTTAATCTCGATTTTAATATCGATTTTAATATTATACTTAATATTAATCTTCCTAGTATTATTCTCAGCTTTTGTGCTATATTTGTAAAAACTTTTTTGGTGTTTCTAAACCTGTGGTGCGGCGACAAGTGATTTTTAAAACGTTGAACATTAGTGCGCGTGTAAGCAGTTTTAGAATTGCTTATTAAATTTGGAAGCTGGTCCTAGCACTGTAGAAAATATTATTTGCATTTGTGTGGTGTGCAATTTGTTGAAAAGGGGATTTTCAATATATTCGTTTCAAAATAAACTGGATATTATTAGAAACGGTTTAAAATTCTTAAAAACGAAAGTTAAATCATGCTATAGGTACTTTAATATTGAAGTATACAGTGCTAATCAGTGGTTAAGGGGTTGTGAAAATTTGTGTAAATTGTTTTATTGGCCATGTGTACTTTTCACAAATGAAAAAGGTGTTTGGAATAAAAATGGCTTTTCAGATTTAAACAACATTCACAAAGTGACAAAAAGGCATGGTAAGTGTGAAACTCATTTGCGAGCAGTGCTAAAAGAATAAACATTTGGAAAATCACGAATTGAGCATTCATTAGATCAGCAGTTGAAAGAAAGTGACCGTAAGCATAATGAACTTATAAAAAAAAATCGAGAAGTGTCAAAAAGACTTATTGACATTGTTTGTTTTCTCGGCGAAAATGAACTTAGTTTTAGAGCTCATACTGAATCTGGGAGCGTTGCTAATAGGGGCAATTTCATCAATTTAGTTGATTTATTAGCAAAATACGATACAATTTTAAGTAACCATCTGGAACACTCTACGATATTTCGCGGTACATCAAATCATATTCAAAATGATTTGATTCAGTCGATAAGCAATACTGTTTTAGAAAAGATCAAGCAAAATAATAATAAATAAAATAAAATGATAATAAAAAAGCTCCTTTTGTTGCAATTATGTTAGATGAAACAACCGATATTACGAATATTAGTAAGGTCAATCGTAGTACGATACATAAATCCAAATGGGAAAGTCCAAGAGCGCTTTTTAGGATTTTTTAGTATATTTTTGCCACATTGTATTTCGTATTAATTTTAATAGAAATTAAGGACATAATGAACAAAAACCAGTCGTAAATGTATGATATATGAATGCATTTTCGCGAGGAAATATATATTCATCACGAGAAATGTTTTAAAGCACGGATTAGTACAAAACATAACGTAGTTAAGATTTAAATTTATGAAGGAGATGATTAAAATGTCATACAGAGAAATCCATCGTATAAATTTATGAAAGGTTTTGTGATAATTTTATCGGGGACTGGTCATCTACTACTTTTTGCTCTTCTAAATAATTATTGTTCATGCTTCTTGTAGTGCATCGAGTTAAATATAATGGACGACGCATCGGGTTTGGTTGATATTTTAAGACGAATGAAGATGATAATAAATTTTGAGTGGTCGCCATAAAACTAACTCATTTATTTCGTACATTATTCACATATTTAATTGTTTTAAAGGATAATTCTGTATCACTTTTCTTATAGATTATGAATCTGTTATCAAACTTTTCAATACCTTTAAACTATACCAGGGGTAAAAATATTCTATTTGTTATCTGAGTTGAATTATATACCGTGCGTATACAGTGCGAATGTTGGTTGTGGAACGTTCCAAATTAAAAATTCCCCAATCATTTGCGGCATCAATTTATTTGAAACAAATTCAATGGAATTTGGTTTGTTAAAATAGACTATTAAGATAACCCCACAGAAAAATCTACAGGCAGGTCAGGTGACCGTGCTGGCTATTCAATTGCTCCTCGCTGCCCAATCCAGCTCAGGAAAATGTCATTAAATAATCCTGTTGGATATCATATTTAATTAAGGAAGTCTTGCAATGTTTTTAATAACGACAAATAATTTTAATTTTGCTTGTGTCATTTTTCAAGGTCCAAAAATAAGTTAATAATTCTTGTTTTAAAGTTTATTTGATTCTTTCCTGTTTGGTACAAATCATATAAAGTCCACTAGATACAATTTTTTGAGTTGTACACTTCTAATACTTTTTTGTGAGAGAGCCAGAATCACAAACATAAATTGATACATACGTCGCTGGATCATACACATACCCCACTGACAGTAGTGAAATATATGACACAATTTTGTTCTGGTGCTAAATGCAACGAAAAAAATCGCTCCATATATTCGGCTATTTATTTCTTCTAAATATCTTTTGTTCTGACCACTTACAAGATTGTTTTTTGCTTAAAAAAGCTTATTCTATCCTTAAAACAAATAGCTGCTCTAGGGTAGGATTATTCTTTAAAAACTTCTCCAACGGCTTTATACAATAACGATTTACTACAGTTAAAAAACTCCTGAGGCTTGCTACAGATAAAAAAGGAACTCATTCCCGGGCTTTGAAATTAAATTATTTTTGTTCTCTCATGGAAAAACAAACGCCGCCGATATTTTATGCTTTTATCATTTTTATTGAATTGGATTTTATCTCTTTCAATGATGGAAATTTAGAGGATTTGCTTTTATATGGCGAAGAAAATGATTTTTCGCTGGTTAACATTGGACTTTTGCGGGTGAATATGGTTCTGATTGTTTAAAATTACTGAACGGTGCTTGTCAGTGTCAGGCAATAAAAAAAATCCATATTTATAACTGAATAATTTCATTTCAGTATTTTAAACAATTTACTGCGAACAGTAAATTTTAGATAGTCACTGAAATAACAAAATGAACTTCATTTAATGAATCGTAATATTAGAAATTGATGCGCATTTCACCAACCAAGTTGGCATCATTTGGTGTGTATGGAAACAGTGTTGTTAGTGGCTAACTATACTTTATAAACATTGAATTAAGAAACAAAATACTAAATTATGTCAGTTGTAATTCGCATTTGACGTTTTCCACAGAAACGATTGTTAAAAAAAAATGGATTTTGTTGATGTTTAAGCCAAACTTGAGGAAAAATTATCACAGTTATGGAGAGTGACAAGGTACATGATATATCAGATCATTACAGTCAAAATTTAAAAATAACACTATGCTTTAAACAACTATAAGTCGATAAAAACTCATAAATGAATTTTTACTGAACAACATAATTAAACATTTAAATTTCATCTGAGTAGAGACACTTAGGCTGACGAATAAAAAGAAGTCGACGTTAACAGGATGTGCGATGGTTTTCTTGGCATATTTCGTTATTACTTTGATATATCATTTCCCAAAAAAATAATTTTGTAAAAAAAAATTTCAAACCCAGAAACCAAAAAAATCTCGGACAATTTAAGGGACCTAAATTTACTTTATAAAAATACAGGTGATCTTAATATTTTACATGGAAAGAAAATTATTCTATAACAAAGTAATCGTTTATTCTTGAATATTTATACATGTCACTAGAAGAATATTACTTGGCATAATAAATTATTATTGTTTCAATAATATACCAATTGTAAACCAAGAACAGATATATTTTTGAGTTTCATTAGCGCAAGTCTTTAAGTCAATATAAGTTTGATCCCTTCGAAGTATAAGTATGTATTAAATACACTCTTAATAGTACACTTCTTTCGAGTATTGGTAACCGTGAGAGTAAGTATAAGGTCATCCTCTACTTTAAGGGAGTCTCATTGTGCCCATAAAGCTTTCAGCTCCACTTATTTATTTGAAATGTCCTTCCAATCGGGTCGGGTTCCTCTTTCTTTCCATAGAATAGGACCAGTTTCTTAATCTCTTAACTGCGCTTCCCTTAACGACTCTTTTGTCCAATAATCCGGATCATCAATCTTCGGTCTTCATTATTTGTATATTTTGCTGTTTTTCCTTACGGTGGCAAGGCTTGCAGTCTTTCTGACACGGTCTTTTGGAAAGGCCATCTGCTATTCCCCGAAGTACGAGCTCACCAATTTTCCTGTGGCTTCTCCATTACTGCAACATGTACCCTTTCAGGACTGCGCTGACGAAAGTTACTCTGATTTTGCCCACTCTGCCACACTTATAACAGCGCATGCCTCCTCCACTCTGTTTCCCACTACTTTGCTGTTGGTTTTGTCTCGACTGGAGTTTCGAGTTTTATCACTAGTTGCATGGTCTTTTGTACTTCAGACATTACATCTTGAATGTTGAGGTCATAATAGTTCCTCTTAATATGGCCCAATTTGCCACACTTATAACAATGGATGCCTCCATTCGGCCTCCCACTACTTTGTTGTTGGTCTTGTCTCTGCTGGGAGTTCGATTTTGTCAGTAGTTGGGTGATCATCTTGTGTAGATTAGATATCAGGTTTTGTATTGTGTTGTCTGGCCTGTCATCCTCCACACTCACAGCTCGTACTCTCTGATTCGATTGTGTGGTATCCTTATAGGCAGCCTCAATCTTCAGTATATGTACTAAAACCTCACTGCTAAGCTTATGACAAGCCAACTTAAGAATTCGCCTAACTTCCTGGTTCCTTATTTCATCAATAAATGTACCAACTGCTAACTGTTGTTGAAATTCCATTGCTGCATCAGAATAGGCTAGATGGGCTAATCTTTCTACCGCAACCTCGAACTCCTGAAGGCTTTCTCCACCTCGTTCTCTGCGTGATTTGAGCCTGATATACTTGGACGAAATGTTGGTCGCCATATCTTAGTTCTAATGCTGCCTTCAAAATGCTAAAGTTTTGTTGCTTTGCGGCAGAAATTGTTTGGAGCAGGTCTAATGCTTGGCCCCTTAGTGCTAATACCAATGCTGTTGCTTTTTCCTCATTGTTCCAGTTATTTGAACGTGCAACTGCCCCAAATTGTCTTTTATAAGTTGACCATGAACTTTGACCGTCGAAAGAAGGAGGTTGTAACCTAGCACCAGACAACAGTACTAACTGGCCACCCTTCTGTCTTAATTGCTGTTTAAGCTGGCCTACTTCTTCCTTAACTTCAGTTATTTCTCCTTCAAACTTTCCTCTAAATTCACTGACTTCAACCCGTAAGTACATCTTCCTTCAATTGTTCAGTGACCGAGAGCATGGCTGTCGCTCCATAATTTATCATAATTCTTCCTGGCGTCTTATTTCCAGGCCTTCCATCATTTTTCTTAAGTCATCTTTTTCTTCTTGTCTTTTTCTCGCGTATTTGCAGCTAATTCTAAATCGAATGTTCTAGAAACTTCTCGAAAGTCCACTTTAAAGTCACTATTCAGTCCAGAGATAGTCCTCCAAACACTGTCCAGTAGTTTAATTCTTCGTGTCACCCCTAATTCTTGAGAAGAACACTGTAGAATCTTTTCGAATATTCCAGAAATTTCTCTTCCAATCCACTTCCGACACCAAATTGTTACGTGTTTGCTATCCATACAAACATCTATACTCGTAGATTCGTTGATTGAAAGTCCAGGTAACACTTACTCACTACTTTATTTACTAATTAACAATTAACAACAATAGATTAATTAATGTCTTAACTATAATCACACTTGAACACTTATAAGTCTCTTTCTTATTTCTTCCTTACTCGTTCACGTTCAAATTAAGACTGAGTCTCGGACCCACCGTGCGTCTTATTTATACATCCATTTACACTTTAGAGCATTACAGAATATTCCCGGCCGTTGTCGTACAATTCCAGTCTCATCGAACCAGTCTACACAGTCCAGTGGCGTAACAATATGTATGATAGGAGAACATTTATATCTTCTTCGACAGAAAATAGCAACGCCACCATAAATGGTAGTTTTCCTATAAAAACTTGAAACTAAAATGTAATCATCCAAATTTACAAAACTTGCCTCGGCATCATCCAGCCAATGTTCATTAATACATAAAATGTCAAAATTATATTCCAATAGAAATACATTAAATTCATTTAGTTTGTTTCTAAGGCATTGTACACTTAAATGAAAAATATTAACGGAATTGCCAGAGCTTGTTAATCCGGATTTTTTTCCAAGTCCCACCAACTGATTTTTTTACAAGTAAATTTTTATTCATGCTAGAAGAGATATTTGTGTGAGCTGTGGGTATAAAAAAGTAGAAGATGACGATTCCGAACCATCAACACTATCATCTAAAGTTTACTGCTTCAGATACAAAATTCAGAATTCGATCCATGGGCATTATCAATCACGCCTTCCTTTTCACGTTTGTTCGAGTTAAATCAATTCAGTCTCTATATATGTACATGTACACATATACATGTAAATTTATAACATGGATTTATGTTACACCTTGTATATTACTACCCATGTCATCAAACTTTATTCCTCGAATATAAAGTTCTTCAAGTGATTACGTAGAGTTCATCCGTTATTAAATACCTCACAAAATAATACGCGGTTATATTTCATGAACATAATTCATTAAACGCCATGACATGTGATGCTTAGGCACCCCATTAAACCTGTTAATATAGTCAACGGCAAATTTATCGCTTTTCATAATTGTATATTTTCAATTTAGTTACGCCTGAAACTAACTTTCTAATTAGCGAAATGTGTTCTGGCAGCAATAACTGTGGTGAAATTTGTGGCAAATAATACGTGCACTTAGCATTAGCAAAAAATGACCATTACGAGCGCGTGTATAATATATAATCTTTGTTCTATAGTTTTACAAATTAATCCAGTACAAAAGATTAGAATTTAAAATGGTTGCTGGAAAAAAGAGCGAGTTAAACTACAACTTAAACTCGTTAGGTGTTAGGATAATTATCCAAATGCTACTATATCTGCATTCATATGTTCGTATTCTTCATGGTAGTTGCCAGTACGATTTGATTGAAATAGTAAACCGCATACAAAGCCATCCAATATAAGTTGTCATAATTAATCGGCGACCTTTTCCCGACTGTGGTTTTATTTCTTTATCTAAAATTATATTTTATCTTCCTGGAGATAATTTTTTGTGAAATTGCATTTGATCAAAAACAGATTATCTTGCAGTATAAGCCAGTTACTTACACTCGTGATTTTTACATTTCAAATTATTGTAATTGCACTTCTTAAAAATAATAATCCTTTTATAAACTTTGAAAAAATGAGATGGGAACATTAAATTCCTCTCGAGATTTCCTCAAAAAGTTTACTGTTCATCAGAAAATTTGGTTTTAGTTCATTCCATATGAAACACTTAAAAAAGAAATGTTGATTGGTGTAAGAAAAAGTCAAAATCGTACATTTCTCACATTGAAAGATATTTCAAAATGTTTAAAAATTATTTCAAATGGAGCAATTAATCGTTTAAGTAGGTAATTATTTCATCCAAAGTTACTATAAATTCGGGAATGAACTTACTACTAGGGCTCGGTTTTCAATCGTGGGTTAGCTAAACTCACAATTTTAGAATTCGTATTTTTTCAATTTTATATTTGTTTTGAAAGTGGTTATAGCAACAAATATTTTATGCTAAAGCAACTTTTAGTTGAAGTGGTTTGTATTAGAATCTCATCGATTTTTTGTGAAAATATAATGCTAGGTAACCTCTCACGATTATAAAAACAGGCCTAGGTGAGAGAATTGCATAAGAAATGCGGCAACGTTGCTTCAGTCCATTACATCATTTTAGCTAAGATATAGAATGTTTCCAGTAACCAGCAGTTCCAAAACAGTTTCATCGTATTTTTTTGAAAGTCGATAACTCAGTTACACGTGGGAATTAAAAAAAAATGTGTCAGAGGGTTTCTACAGATGTCAAAAATCGGTGGTTTAAATATAACTACACACTTAAGACTCGCACTGTATATTGATGAGAAAGTAAAACTAGTTGAAAACAAATTTAGCAAATTAAGCAAAAACCGAAACCAGTCAATTTATTTAGCAGTATACTGGATCTGTTTTATCAAGGGCCTTAGAGAAGTCTGTATAAATAATGTCTGTTTGAGTACCTTCACCGATGGAGTCAGAAATAAATTAATTTATAGAAAATAAATTAAATTAGAGACTCGCTCGTATTTCTAATGCATCAGTGAGCTCCTGGACCATTTCTCCATAAACTACGGAGAGCAATATTCACATATTTAATACATATATTTAATAAGTAGATTATAAAAAGTTATTAATAAAGTAATTCTCAGAAAATTAAAAAAATAATAGGATTAATATTTGAAAAGGCTGAAAATACAGTAGACAGATTATATAATATTGGCGTAAAGAAAAGGCAGAAAAAGAAAGCAGCAAAAACAAAGGATCAATATAAAAAGAATCTGTAATAATATGGGAGGAACTCCAAAAAAAGGTTTTAATAAAGTTAAATTAAAAAAGTGATCGGTTTTTTTTATTTGGTTGGCAGTAAAAAGTAATAAATTTCCGACTAACTAAATTTTATTTTTAAATCTAATACCTAAAGTTTTATCAAACAATTTTATTCCCTGCAATTCTAAAATAACTCTCTAAATCTGAATATAATCATATATTCAGAGACTGATTTTATATTCTAAAATCAGTCCGTGGTAGAAACTTTAAAGAGGGAGCTGTGTAAACGTCTCCTTGTTATTTAGAAATACAATTTTTTAAGGCCCTTAGACAAAAATGGATTTCTGCCATTGCATGAGAAGTATTTAAACCTTCGAAGTGCAGTAATGTGTGTGAGCTTCATTTGATCAAAGAGCAATTCATTACAAACATCTCTGAACAGACAGGTCAGATCGTAACAATAAAACTAATATACCCTGGCTTGTAGTCAAAATTATTCAGACACACTGTAAGTTCGTGCAATTAAATATTTGGTAAGTAAACATAAATAAAAATTACATATAGGTACAGATTTTTTTAAAATTGAATTATAGATAAGCCGTTAGTAAAAAAAAGTTATGTATACAACTAGAATGGAGACTTCCCAAATTTGGCAGTTAAGATTGTCAACAACATTTTAGGTTTGGTTAATGTGGTAAGTACCACCAGAAGAGACATAATGAATGAAAAAAAGAAAAAAGGTACAATTTCGGGAAAAAAATTAAAAAATTTATTGCATTTCTGGACGAATCTCGACGAATTATAATGAAAGTATTTGATGTGGCCAGCAACTTTCTTATACCAGTATATATATCATCCTGATCTAAAAAAATCATTCTATTTAATTCTTCACTTACCTCAATTAAATTTTAATAGCGTACCTTGAAATGTTTCATTAAAATTTTTAAATAATTAATTATCAGCCTCATTCGATACTGTCAATAATAATTCATGTCATATATTTTAATAATTTGTTGTTGTTGATACTGATATTTTTGTAACTAAATTAGACCTTTCAAACATCAAACTGTCAAATTTATCCTAACCCAATTTTATTGTTGCTAATTTGCTACCCTCACTTACCTCTTGCGCTCAAGTCCTTTTCATCTTCCTGCTGGAGAACACGCAGTCTCGTGGAGACTGAAAAAGTCTGTCTATTTTGATGTCAGTTAATTTCATTTTTCTTTACCTTTACAAAACTGCATATTTTGATTTTACGGATTCATAAAGGCTGTTGCCTAGATCTTTGGCTAGTGTTAACGTATTGAAGAAGATTAACTTAAAGTCAGACACACTTCTTTTCTTCTTCTGTGCAAATTAATAGAATTTAACGTAGGTAGGTTAATCCCATATAAGTAATTATTCATGATAAGGCAAACAGAAAAATTCTCATAAAATTCCTTTTATTAGTGTGACCGGTTTTAGTCTAAGCTGGCTACATAAAAAAGCAAGGTATAAGGTACATGAAATGTGAATAGCTAGAGAGGTTCCATTAGCGCTCCCGAACACCGAGTGGCCAGTCTGCCAGCGCGATTAGGAAGATTAAGGCCGGGGCGGACGGTCAAAGATGACAAATTTTGCAATGAAAAAAATGATAATGCTCATGGATAAAAATTATTGAGAAGTGAAGTATTTGTTGCTACGAAACGCGAAAAATTATTGGTAGACGATTTCGTGGAAGAGAAATGGCCGGCAGACTTCAACAAAGCGGCGTTATCTTTAGTGATTAAAAATTTTTGAGAATGATTGTTAAACTGTTGAGGAAGCTATGTTGTCAATGGCAGACGAAAAAATGGAAGACAACATCGGGGCAGACTGTATTGAAGAGCGCGGTCTCGATCGCGCTTAACGAGTTAGTTCCGTACGATGCATTGTAACGATTTATTATTTTGTTAATTATATTATGAGGACAATAAGTTAACAATTGCTATATTATACAAGTGCTAAAAGATATGTTTACCATTAAAATAATTTTTTTTATTAACAAATAATACAAATAAATTGTAGACTTATTCTATTTCGCTGTTTGTGTCGGATTCATCGTACTGCATATCTTCTTCGCTTTCGCAATCGATGTCATCCTCAGACTGGATTTCGTTAACATCTGTTGAAAAACAAAATTAAAAATTAAAAATGGCTATTAACAAATATAAGACCGAAAGCGTGTGGAAATATTTGTACCTTCAGGCTGTTCTTGATCTATAATAACGTTTTTAACGCTAGATGGTATCTGAGGTCCATCGAACCATTGGAACTGGTATTTGGAGTCGACTATTACCCATCCGTAGTCTTCTGGTACCAAATTAGTCGGAACTTTCTTGTGAGCGTGGCTCCACAATCTGGCAATATACATGGATCTTAACAGGTTGAGTGCCACCTTAAAATAAAAAAGTTGGATCCCACAGGCTATTCGTTTCTTTTTGCTAAAACACTTAGATAATAGAGTCCTAACACACAAACAGTGGTTTGTGATAAGAAAAAATAATCTAAACTACCTTTTTTTGTGATGCTACATTGGCCTCACGCGGCCATCAATTTGGCTATTTGTCCTAAAATGCCATGTAAGACCAATGTGTCACCACGGATTCTTCATGTTCTAGCATGTCAGAGAGTGCTGACAATAATAAATGCGAAGCTTGTGGGAAGCACTTTTGTTTACATTGTTTTTTTGTTGTCCATAAAACGACCAAGTGAATCATTTATATTGATTTTGTAAAAATCAAGCTTATTTTAATTTTTTATATTTGTTATGTGTCGTTTATTTTAATTTTTTTATATTTGCTATACAACTTTTAACAAATAAAAGTATTAAGTTTATCATTTGCCAGTTTTAAAAAAATTAAATATTTGAAATTAATTTCTCGGCCGCGTGGTGACACTCTGGTCTCGCCAGTGCACAGGCCAAATAACGTTTCAGGACCGACAGGCCATGCATTATATGATCCCATATGTTTTACGCAGTTACGTGAGACCATAGTCGACTTATGCAGCCAAATGTCACACAAGTACTTGAGAGTCCACATTTGTCTCACGCGGCCGGTAAAGCAAAATCATGTGCGAGACCCATTGCCACCACTTGGCACTCAACCTGTTAAGAATTGTGGTCTTAATTCAGCTGCACAAGGAGGTATCGATGAAGCACCAAAATTTTGTAGGTTTTTTTTTTTTGAATTGCTTCGTTGACGTTATTGACTGCAATTTTTAAAAAAAAAAGCGAAAAACGAGGATTATCTACGGAATTAAGTGATTTCAGCGTAAAAAGTGAACAAACAAATTTTTCGGTATTTCGAAATACAGTAAGTCTATCACAATCTTCATTGCTTAATTCAGCAAATGCGCGTTGAAATTGTTCGCTTAACAGTAATTTTAAAGGATGCTGTTTTCCCTTTTCTAAAAAAGCTGGATTGAAATCACATCCAGTGAATGCATGAAACCCTGATGAAGATTTACAAAATAATTCTCCGTGTCTATCATAAAGTACTGACAAGTTAATTATACGCTGTTTGCTTAAAATACCCATTTGAATGCAAACTTTACTATTCTTTTTAGCTTATCCATGTTGACTAGCATTATAATAAGTATGTCCGTGTCGGAACATTTTATTATAATGTTAGCTTCCTCCGGAATATTGCACGCGTGAAAAACTATTTTCGTATCAGCTTCTTCATGAAGTTCTAGCGTGTAGTAGCCACGGTCACAAGAAAATTCCGACTAATTTGGTACCAGAAGACTGCGAATGGGTAATAGTCGACTCCAAATACCAGTTCCAATGGTTCGATGGACCTCAGATACCATCTAGCGTTAAAGACGTTATTATCCATCAAGAACAGCCTGAAGGTACAAATATTTCCACACGCTTTCTTTCTTATATTTGTTAATAGCCATTTTTAATTTTGTTTTCCAACAGATGTTAACGAAATCCAATCTGAGGATGACATCGATTGCGAAAGCGAAGAAGATATGCAGTACGATGAATCCGACACAAACAGCGAAATAGAATAAGTCTACAATTTATTTGTATTATTTGTTAATAAAAAAATTGTTTTAATGGTAAACATATCTTTTAGCACTTGTGTAATATAGGAAATGTTAACTTATTGTCCTCATAATATAATTAACAAAATAATAAATCGTTATAATGCATCGTACGGAACTAACTCGTTAAGCGCGATCGAGACTGCGCTCGAGACCGCGCGCTTCAATACAATGTGCCCTGATGTTGTCCTCCATTTTTTCGTCTGCCATTGACAACATAGCTTCCTCAACAGTTTAATAATCATTCTTAAAAATTTTTAATCATGAAGCTTATCATTTTTTTCTCACTAAAGATAACGCCGCTTTGTTGAAGTCTGCCGGCCATTTCTCTTTCACGAAATCGTCTGCCAATAATTTTTCGCGTTTCGTAGCAACAAATACTTCACTTCCCAATAATTTTTATCCATGAGCATTATCATTTTTTTTCATTGTAAAATTTGTCATCTTTGACCGTCCGCCCCCGCCTTAATCTTCCTAATCGCGCTGGCAGACTGGCCACTCGGTGTTCGGGAGCGCTAATGGAACCTCTCTAGCTATTCACATTTCATGTACCTTATACCTTGCTTTTTTATGTAGCCAGCTCTCCGTCTATTTCGTGAACAAGTAAATTACTTCACATCATCAGACACAGGAATTTTTATAAATGTCTGTGAAAATTAATATAATTTTATTAAAAAGGTAAATTATTTACCACTTTTCTTTTTCTGTGAAACTTAATATAATTTATTTGAATCATAAATTATTCACTACTTCTCTTTATCTATGAATATTAATATAATTTATCTAAAAAGTAAGGTATTTTTCTACTTTCCTGTTATACTGTCCTGACCTACGAACCCACCGGAATTACTGAACAGCCGACAGGCAACATAAAAGTTGGACTAAATGGACCACTGATTGTTTATGAGAGGCCTAATAAAACAGGAAATTATAAATCATAGAAGGACTTAATAATATTAATATAAATTATATATTGTTGTGGTTATAAATTGCTGCAAATGTACTTGCCTATTATGAAACTTTTCCGCGTACCATCATGGAAATGCAAGAATAGACAATAGCACTGACCATAAACCAAGCGAATTTCATGGCAAAGTTATTCTCCGTTACTACTTACTCCAAGTACCTACCAAATTATTTCATTCTTTCAACCGCTTGACCCGTTTCTGTTTAAAGAATCACTGAAAATGGTCAGAATAGATGTCATACGGTGATCTAAACACTAGATGAAATTAAACCGAATGTATCCAATCATCATGTAACAGTTTTGGTTCTAAACACCCGTTCTAAATAATATATCACAAGAGAGATATACACAGTAGAATGGAAAATGTGCTGCTCAACAAGTGCCTCAGAGTTGCTGTATTCAGAGAGCGAAGCCTAGCCGTTGCGTTGGCCTGCTTGCTATTGTTTTATATCGTTGGACAGAGTAATAATTGAAAAAGTTTTAGGTGTTTAATGAAAACGTCCAAACTGAAAAATCTGTATACATTGCTTTGCTTTTTCTGGGGTGGGCTTCAGCACTTACAAATTTCCTACATTATTCTTTACAAGAGTTAATTATGGTAAATAAAATATCTATTTCCAACGAGTTGCGAGTTAACCGGCATTAAAGAAATGAATGGTTATACTAGAATCAATTTCTTCATAACATCTAATTTATATTACAGTAGTCACATGAGTTGAAGTCTATACAGCTGCATTGAATATTTATAACGACCGCTTACTTGCTACACCGGAATCTGACCCACTGAATCGAATGATACAAGCTAAATAGAGGTGAATCTGTTAGTCTGTAAGTTTGCCTGTAGTAGGTACCCTAAAGTTTGTATAGAACAAACCGGAGAATATTTTCAGAAAAGAATCAGAGAACATAAAAAATGGAAAAACAGATTCCATTTACCCATATGAGGTTAATCAAACTATATGATTTGTCATTCAAAAATAAAACATGCCGTTGGTAGTAACGAATCATCAAATTGTGATTGCTTTACACGAACAACATTTTTACTTCGATAAATTTTATGAACTTAGATATTAATATGTGTTATCAATAGTGACTTCCTCTCATATAAACACTTGAGACAAAAACTATATCAACATTAATAAATAAACACAGTCATGAATTATACAAAAAAATTCCCTATGTATGCGGGATTTCCCATTTCTTTTATCCTTCTTGAAGATATTTATTTGAGTTTTTCTTTATACATATCAAAGCTCGCTTAGCAAAACTAGTTTACAGTCGTTTACACTTCCGCGAACTTCGCGCTAATAAGCACTGCGCTATTTACATGTAGTACAGTATTCAGTACTCCCATCTATAGTAAATTCTGGATAACTTATTCTCATATGGTGTAATTCGTGTACATATGGAGCCCGATGAGACATCATTACGCCGAGAATGTGTTGCGAACTGAACCGGTTACACTCTAGTTCTATACAATTAATCTGATAGTGTCACGTTTTTGGTTTGTGTAATAGTAATAATAATAATAAGGAGGCGAGGTGCTGATGTTGAGTCAGTCACCGAACTTCAGCTAAATCGCCTGAAAGCCCGAATCAGAGCTGCCGAACAGGAAAATCTGTCTTCGGCAGCACGTCGATAAACCCCAGCATGGTGTCTTCTATAAGAACATAGAAACACTGGGTTTATCGACCAGGCTGACCTTCGCCTTTCTAAGGTCAGCAGGGCTTAAGTCGGAGACCGAGGGATTCATTATGGCCTGTCAAGATGGTGTTATCAACACCTTGGTCTACCGTAGCCGCGTGTGGCGTGTAGAGGTTCCTGATATCAACTGCAGGACCCGCCATCAGGCGCCGGAATCGCTCATGCATTTACTTTCTGCATGCCCCATATATGCGATTTCGGCCTACATCCACCGACATAACGCGGCTTTACGAGTGCTATACTACCATCTAAGGCACTCGTACTGGGTAGACCAGACACCAGTGCTGCCTTACGTCCCCGGAGATATTGAGTCGTTGTCGAGAACGAGAAATGCCGGATTTACTGGAACTACTCGTTCCCGACTGTCAGGCTAATCCAAGCCAACAAGCCTGACATAGTCCTCCTCGACCATCAACTCAAGGTGATGTATGTCAATGAGTTCTCGGCACCTGCGGGAGAAAAACATCACCTTGAAGGAGGAGGAGAAACGGACCAAATATCGCGATCTCCGGTACGAGCTCCAAGTGCTGTACCCAGGCTACTCAGTAAAGATGGTCGTCCTTATAATCGGTGTACTCGGAGGGATAAAGCCTACGCTGCTCTCGGAAGTGAAGATCATACCGGCCTGCCAAAAATCAGCCGAGTGGCTGGCAGGCCAAATGCAGAAGGCGGTCATTCTTGGTTCTCTCCGTCTGCTTACTGCACACGATTCCGGAACCTACAGTCACTAACACTGCGGGATGTGGGGAGTGGCTGTGGTTAATGTGCTGGCGCGACTCCCGTGAGGTGTCGGAGGCCACGGGAGGACTGTCCAGCGTTGGGCAATCGGAAAAAAAAATCATATGGTTTATTTGCCCAACAGGTAACACCCAATTGCAGGACAATATAAAATGATCTTAACTACTTCGAAATATTTTATAATATTTAGTAACAAATCTTTATAATAAACATGAAGGTACAACAAATGTAATTGAAAGGACTGAAAATTAAATTAAAAAAAAAATATATAGTGAGATAGTAATAGTTAGGAAAAAACAAAATAAGAACTAATTTTTGAAAAAAATAAAATAATGTAAATAACGATGAAAAAAGTTATATCTATACCTATAACACTATACATAAAAAATCAATAAAGGAAACAGTAAGCTTAAATTACATACTAAAAGTTTGATTAGCATTTTTACCAGCTGATTTTGTGTGCGAAGGTTTATATCACAATGTTGACTTAATTTGTTAAAATAATAGCAGATACAATGTATTGGTGATTTTAGCAACATATTGGTATTGGCTCATTTAGTGTAAAATGTGGAACTTTGTTGAGAATGTATTCTTGGAGTGAAAAAATTACTTTGTGAAAGAATTTGAGGATAGTCAATTTTATTATGTAATAATTTGTATAGAAAAAAGTAGTATAGAACAAATTCACCAATACTCTAAACTTTCAAAATGAAATGTGCTTAGAAGTTATCTGTTACCTATACCCCTCTCAGGATATATTCCTGTATCTCTAAATGATAAAAATTTTCTTTAAATTTGCTCTAACGCGCCTTTTGTGAACTAGAATAGTAAGGATTCGACATTATGGATCCGTACCCAGGTTTTGATCGTACATAAGAATACTGTAATGATTTTAAACAATTTAAATTAGTAAATGATTCACACTTTCTTATAATAAATCCTAACATTTTGGTTGCCTCTTTAGATTTGATATGAATATGTTCGACAAAACTCAGTTCAGAATCAAAATATATATTTAAATCTTTAATTGTTTGTATGCGCTCTAAAACAGTGTCATTAATGCTGCAGTTGTAGTTAAAGCAATTTTTCTTTTTTGTGTAAGACACTACTTTACATTTAGCAGCATTGATACCAACTTTGTTCAGGCCGCACCACTTGCCGACTATATTAAGGTTTTCTTGTAGATATACACAATCATTTACGCAAATTATGTCCTTAAAGATTTTTAAATTATCTGCAAAGATTAATTTGTTGCACTTTAATTCAGTGCATAAATCATCAATAAATAATAGAAATAGTAAAGGCCCAAGGTTAGGACCTTGCGGCACTCCGAAAGGGGCTAAGTATATTGACGATTTATATCCATTTTAAAATATAAATCGTTGTCTGCCTGTTAAATATCATTGACGGTAATTTAATAGATTTAAATTAAATCCATACTTTGCTAATTTCTGTAACAGTAACTGATGGTTGATGCGATCAAAGGCTTTGGTAATATTGGTATACAAAGCGTCTACTTGGCCTCGTTCATCTAGAATATTAGAAACTGTTTGATTGAATATTACTAAGTTCGTAGTAGTTGATCTGTTAGATACAAATCCATGCTGATCTACTGATAATATGTTTTAGTGGATATATAGATGCGATTGTATAAAATGATTTCAAGAACTTTAGCAAAAATGCACAAAAGAGAAATTTGCCTGTAATTGCTTATATTTGACGTATCGCCTGCTTTAAAAATCGAAAACGTCTTTGCCACCTTCCATCGGTTGGGAAAAAATTGATGTTTTTATTGAAATATTAAACAGAATAAAAAAGCGGGTGTTAAGAATGCATTGGCACAATCGTTATACATTTTAATTTATTTCTCCCATAAACTACCCCTTCCGGTGAGATAATTCTATTTACTATGGCTAGTAGTGTATTAATAAAGTTCTTTTGTTAGTATCATCCATCAGGTTTTTTTAATTAGTGTTAACCAATCCTATTCGCTTAACAAATCGTCTTACAGGATATAAACGTCTTGAAAATTATCATTGCCAATGAAAAACCAGCATGATAGCGTGTACTATTAAGCAATTAAGTAATTTCAAATGTAAATACAAGAGAGCTATAATCATGCTAATAGAGTGGAACGCCCTCGAACTGCTGTTCCCCGGTCCCGTTCAACAACCAGACATTTAGTATCTGTAGGGTGAAAAAGGCTAATTACAAAGTTTTACTCCGGGGATAAAAACAATAAAAAATACCGTAGCATATTTGAGAAACTGTATGACTTCTTCGCATATTTGCTCCGCTGATATTAAAAGAAATAAATTTTATTAATGTTTTACTCGCAGTAATTGATATTATACAGGGTGACTTAAAATTACGGCGGGTAACTTCGGTTGCATGTTTAGGCCACAGCCTTCTATACGTCCGAGCCATGAAATAAGAAATCGTGCAACATCGCATGAAGACCTGTTGTTACGAATAATGGCCGCTTGTGTACGCTTTTTAACAAGTGATAATTGCTCTAGACTCATGTTATTTAAAGTGCATTGAATTTAGGTAGTGTTGTGTAGTGATAATTTAAAATACAATCTGATTTTACGCAAGTTTTTATGTATTTTATTTCATCCGTACGCATATAACCTAAAGTAGGTAAATAAACATGTCAGCATGGTGTTGTGTTCTCGGTTGTAAGTCAAATTCATGTGTAGAAACTGAAGAAGTTAAAGGTGCTTTTGGATTGCCCACAGTAGCCACGAGAGATTTTAATTACAATAATACTTCTGATTTTTTTGGAAATAATTAAGAATTGGTAGAACATCGTTCCTAATACGTGTATTCTGGTAGGATATAAAAAAAACACAGCCACACAAAAAAAATTCTGATCTGGGGGTCTGACCATATATACTATATGTTTTTGGGGTCGCTGAATCCGAATCCAAGGTCTATTTAACCCCTTCACATCATATTAAACGCATATAAGCCTAACAATGAAGTTGTAATCTGAGAACCCAAGCTCTTAAACCCCATAACCCACTTAACCAAAAAATCTATCAACTCCAATAACTACATGTCAGACATTTAACTTGATATGTACGCGTATCTGTCAGGTCTCCAAGAATGCTCTAATTCTATGCACATTCATTCATGAGTATTTGTATATCAATGAAAATATCAGTGATAAATCTACGTATTTTGGTACGTGGTTCTAGAAAATATTTTCTTTTAAAGAATTCAAAGCTCAGGTTTTATCAGAACGATTATATCTTGCGTGCGTCTGCATTCATTGTTTGGCTGGATAAATAGCAAAAATTAAATCTTTATGACATCTAATCAATGAAACAGGATCAAATGGGGCAAGTGCGCTTTTGGTGTTAATGCACCATTGTGTTCTAATTTTTGAAGGAATTATAATTTTGTTGTTATTCCGGCAGTGGACTGTTGGACACATCCATATTAACATATGTAACCAGAGTTAAGTTGGCAACAATAGACTTTTCTATAATGGCGAAATATCAAACTTCGAGATTAATGTTGACATTAAATGGTAATTTGCATTCCTTCCCGAAAGTTGATGTGTGCCGACTGAAAACCCAAACATATTGCGTAGTTTTGCTTCAAGCGCCTTTCGAGACATGTAAAAACTTTATCAGATATAATTTTACAGTTATTGACATTATTTGTGACGATAGATGGGGTGGCGCATTTTTTCCAGTATATTTGAAAAAGGGGAATGTGCGCCACTTTTAAAGGGGCAAGTGCACCACCAACTAATAAACATAATGTCGTTCTAAATCTTTGAGAAATGGTGAGAAACTACATCAGGAAGACACAGCGTCGCACCTACATCGACTAGCAGTTGCAAGAAGCCCTCTAAAAATGCAAAGTATTAAATATTATGTTGGAAAAATTATTGTGAAGGGAAATGATGCAGAGTTTCAAATCTCATTTTTGTGATGCAAAAATAAAACTATTGGCAAGTTTACTTGCCCCTTAGGCTAATATCTATTGGAAAAAAAGTTCCTCAGCCCAAATGTATCAAAAGAGGTTTTATTAGTTTTGATATTAATTTTAGTTATTATATTGGCTTAATAGATCATCAGTTTCCGAGGAAGTTACCTATTTGTTTATTTGTTAGTGTAGTATTTTATATATAACTATCTAAAATGATTTATAGTTTTGTTTTTATGTATTTATTTAGTATCTTTGGATAGTATTATGATTTTTTAAATACTCTATCTTAGCATTTTCAGAACGGAAAATCATTAACTTCATAACTATCATAACAAAATAGGTATTTTTTTTTGTTTTTATGTTAAGTATCAAATGTGTACTTGCTAAGTCCTGAAATGACATATATTTTTTTTTAAATCGGATTGTACTACAACTGATTTGTGTTTAATTATTTTATTTTTAGTATGTTTGGCACTATTTGTTAATTTAGAAATAAATGTTTAATTATCGGATGATAATAATAAATTTTAATGATTACCTGTTAGAACAGTTCTACGATTAACTTTACTCTTGAATTTTTTCTTGTAATCTCCTTAAAAATATTTCAATAAAACATTTTTTATTTTTTTCGATTGCCCGACACTGGACAGTCCTCCCATGGCCTCCGACGCCTCACGGGAGTCGCGCCAGCACATTAACCTCAGCCACTCCCCACATCCCGCAGGGTTAGTGACTGTAGGCTCCGGAATCGTGTGCCTTAAGCAGACGGAGAGAACCAAGAATGACCGCCTTCTGCATTTGGCCTGCCAGCCACTCAGCTGATTTTTGGCAGGCCGGTATGATCTTCAGTTCCGAGAGCAGCGTAGGCTTTATCCCTCCGAGTACACAGATAATAAGGACGACCAGTTTGACCGAGTAGCCTTCAAGGCGATGTTTTTCTCCGCAGGTGCCGAGAACTCGATGACGTACATCACCTTGAGTTGATGGTCGAGGAGGACTATGTCAGGCTTGTTGGCTTGGATTAGCCTGACAGTCGGGAACGAGTAGTTCCAGTAAATCCGGCATTTCTCGTTCTCGACAACGGACTCAATATCTCCGGGGACGTAAGGCAGCACTGGTGTCTGGTCTACCCCGTACGAGTGCCTTAGATGGTAGTATAGCACTCGTAAAGCCGCGTTATGTCGGTGGATGTAGGCCGAAATCGCATATATGGGGCATGCAGAAAGTAAGTGCATGAGCGATTCCGGCGCCTGATGGCAGGTCCTGCAGTTGATATCAGGAACCTCTACACGCCACACGCGGCTACGGTAGACCAAGGTGTTCATAACACCATCTTGGCAGGCCATAATGAATCCCTCGGTCTCCGACTTAAGCCCTGCTGACCTTAGAAAGGCGAAGGTCAGCCTGGTCGATAAACCCAGTGTTTCTATGTTCTTATAGAAGACACCATGCTGGGGTTTATCGACATGCTACCGAAACAGATTTTCCTGTTCGGCAGCTCTAATTCGGGCTTTCAGACGATTTGGCTGAAGTTCGGTGACTGACTCAACATCAGCACCTCGCCGGCCTCCTCGCCTGATGTCAAATGCGAGACCGAGTTCATCTGCGGCTCTTTTTGCTGCCTTGAACAGTCCTGCTCCCACTCCTACAGTTTCGTGATGTTTTACGAACCGCAAGAGGGGATCTGAGTATGTTACATGCCATACTCAGTACTACTCTGCCATGCGTACACTCCAGGCTCAAGAGTCCTCGGCCCCCGTTGACGTGGGAGGTACACACGAGGAACGGACGATCTAGGATGAATACTTCTGTGAATATTCATCATCTTGCGGGTATCTCTGTCTAATTGGCGCAGCTCATCTACCCTCCACTTTACTACTCCGAAGTAGTAGAGCAGAATCGGAACGGCAAGCATATTAGTTGCAGACACCTTGTTCTTCCCCGAAAGTTCGGAAGACCAAATCTTTCGGAGGCGGTGTCTGTACTAGCCGCGGAGAGAATCCTTTATTTGTGTTACATCTTGGATGTGCCTTTGTTGCACACCCAGGTATGTATAGGTCTCTCCGGCATCCAGATGTCTTAGGATGCTTCCGTCTGCGAGCTGCGCATCTTCAGGGAGTTCCCCGCATCGTCCTCTTTTGAGGTGGACGACTGCACATTTGTCCAACCCGAACTCCATACCAATTGCCCGCGTATATTCTTCGACCACCCTAAGAGCGTTTTGTAGTTCGCGCTCTCCGGAGGCATAAAGTTTAAGGTCATCCATATAAAATAGATGGGTGACCTTATGCCTCCGGTCGCTGGGTGGCCCACATTGATATCCGCGGGTTTGGCGGAGCCCAACAGACAACGGCAGCAGTGAGATGCAGAAGAGGAGAGGACTCAGGGAGTCACCCTGAAAAACTCCTCTCCTAAATGCCACCTGCTCTGTCGTGACCCGCTGCGCACCTGATGTTATGGTGAAGCGGGTCTTCCAGAGCGGCAGCAGCTGTTCTATGCATCTCACTAGTGATGCTGGTACCGCAAGAATTTCGAGCAAGTACAACAATAGCTCGTGCGATGCTGTATCAAATGCCTTGCGGTAATCAATCCAGGCCATCGATAGATTCCGCTTGTATTGCACAGAATCCTGTGTAATACAACATTTTATTATTATTATTATTAGTATTATTAACAATTGTATTATTATTGTTACTATCATTATTTTTATTCTTTCAATATTTTTATCAATAGTTTGTATCTAAAATACATTTTTTTGGAACTTTAAAAGTTAGTATTTATCATTAACAATCATAGCACCTCGTATATTTTGATTATAGGACACTTCGTTAAATAAATATATACTTCAAAATCCTTATACTAATCCATTTTTTTAAAGGATATTCATATCCAAAGAGAATATATTTTTAAACTTTGCGAAAGAATGAATCTTCGGACCTGTTTTCTGGTACACAAAAATTTCTCGCGAATACAAGTGTCATCCTGGGTCATAATATATTGTACAAACAATTTCAGAAAAATCTACTGAAACCCAGGATCCCTCTTGTTCGGGTGCCATGTCCTTTTATGTCTAAAATGTTTCATTTTTCTTCTATTTTATCTTCTGACATTTCTGTGGCTATTGTATACTTGCTTACATAAAATATGCAAGTAAAGCAAAGACGGTCAATTAATTTTAATGGTAATTCCCAGGCTTCCAAGCTGAATACCAAATACAATGTATTGATCATTGTCAATTCAACATGTCTGTATTTACTTCTGTCATAATTAAACCTTTGTACCTTTCGTTTCCATTCAGGCGACACGTCCCAATAATTATATGTGTAATAAATTGTGCACAATATACGTGAATTATTCCTACCATTATCGAGGAAATAACTAAAAACTATTGTTGAATATAGATGGGACAAACACACTTCAACACAAATGAGTAGAAGTTCCTACAAATGTTGGCAAACCTAGTCTAAGCGAAATATGGAAAATCAGAAATAATAGTAGTCTCCTCTGGTGAATAAACCACCGTGTCAGATTAGAGAACAGCCGTATTTCTATTAAATACAATGTGTGTGTTTTGAATTAATAGCGATGGGTATAATCAACCGGCCAGTAAAATACAATGTGCAACTTTATGTGTTACACTCTTTTAAAACTTATTTCGATTTCCTTTATTCCATGCAGAAACATATTTTTCATATTGTGAGGTGGGTTTTTAAATTTAAATTTATTAATTGTAACCGTTAATATCTAAAAATGATAACTGTAAGAAAAATGTGACAACTGGCAATGCTTTTATTTTTATAATACTATAAATCTGAAACACTTTGTATAATAGTTATGTTAACACTTTATTGTTAGTTTAAATGTTGATAAATTAACTTTTTTCAATGAGTTATTTTTCTGCTTTATTCACCCCATGCTTTTATTGGTATTACTATCTATTATTATCTAATTTGTTCAAATCTTAAAATTTTGCAATAGACAGTGTAGTATTTATGATATTTTAGGCATGTGTGAATGCTCAGGTTTGATTTTTTGCAAATATTTCCGTCAATTTTGGAATAAAGATGTAACTATTATGTATCATTGTAACTGAAAAGGAGCAACGAATTTAAAAATACAAAAATATACAGATTATTTCATTTAAAAAAATACAATAATATCTGAAAACTACAAGAAATTCTACATTTCGAAAAACTTAAACCTATTAATATTAACAAGTCAAGCCAATTTTAAAGGAAATACCCTGTACATGATCACGTAAGTACATTTTTCATTTAGAATCTGCTACTTTCAGTACTAAAGTTGGCGTAGACTTTTTCAACACTTGTTATTTTGACCCAGTCAGTTTGATGGTAAAGGTATAGAAGCTAAACATGCATTGAAAATGGTTAACGGTTTCCGTTTCCTTTATATCTTTATTCTTTATAAATTGAGCAGCAATTTCCAGCTTTTTTGTCTTGGCCCAACGGCCAAAGAATTTTCAGAGGCTTATTCTTTGTCCAAGTCCAAGGGTCTACTCATGAACAGTGTTGTCTGCCTAATAAGCGCCCGTACTCCTATAATGACCATGGCTATCTGATGCTTCTTCATTCTTTCTCTATAATTATATATTTACCCACAGATTTTCTTTACATGACTATCACATGATTAATATTTAAGCACATTATTCAATAATTATGTCCTATGTTCATTTAAAACCTTTCAGACATATTTTTCTTTAAAACTAAAAAATTAAAAAATTCGCCATGATGCGTCGGCTTTTGTTCCATGGGGATTATTTTTTTGGTGCTTAAGCAATGAGCAATTCACCCCTAACTCCCAACATCCCCAAATTTAAAATATTAAATGGAAAATAGTTCTATCGTGAATACAACGGTTTTTCAGTTTTTGCAATCGGTTGAGATTTGGAGAAGTTATGAGTAGGGCTATCAAAAATGTTCCATGGGACAGTGGCGTACGCGAAATTAACTAATACGAGAAACAATAAACTGATACAATTTATAACAATATATGTAAAACTAGCCCTCTTAACTAGCTTGATCAACTAGCTTGCTTATCACAAACTGGAGAAGATGTGTAGCCATTTTGCAGCATCAGGTATGTTTCTATGGTTGTCTCTATAAGTGATGTTCGCTTTGGTGAAAATATATTCTTATATTTTGAAAACGACCGTTCTACATCTACGCATACGTAAAATAGTCTTTGAACGCACTTAACCGATCTGGGGCTGCACCATCACATATTTGTCTTAATCTGGTAAAACCAGTGTCTTTATTTAACACAATTGCGAACTTTTCTTTAACGCGCTCATTTGTTGCGTCACATATAGCGTGTAGCAGTAGATTTACTTCGTCAACTATTTGCAGTGACTCCGCTAACGACAACGCACTGTTCTCTAATTTTTTTATGCTTTCATGTAATGGTTTATAGTTCTTCGCAATATTTTTTAAAGCTGTTTCAACGGAAATATCTTCGAATTTTGTGTGGCTTTCCTTAATAACTGCAGCCTCATCTGGATTGAATTGTAGTATCACAGCTTTTATTTGCTGGAAATATTCAGCATAATAAAAAGCTGCTTGCAACCATGTTCCCCAACGTGTAAGAATCGGCTGTGGTGGTTCAGGAATACCGGGACACTTGCTATGAAATGCACGGAGACGTTTAGGAGATTTAAGAAACACTTTTTTTTGTGCCTGCTATTAATGCATCCACCTCTAGAAAACCTTTTCGAATAGTTTCTGCCACAAGATAAAAATGTTGCTCGTCCATATGACTTATTTTCAACACGCCCATTTTGAAAATTTAATAAAATAATAACACAATTTTAGTTAGCAAACTGTGAAGGTTAAGAAGAAATACACCTACTATTAAAATTCTTCTCAAAACCAATCATATTTATTTTTTTACCCATAACTACTCCATACTTCAACCCAACGGCGGTTCGTGGGTCAAGAGATAGGGAGGTCAATTAGAAAAGTTTACTGTATTACCTACCTTTTAAAGTGATTTAAATTCCAAGTCGATCCTCCGGTCTTTTTGAGATGCAAAGTGGTCAATTACTTTTTCATTAAAGTCTTTTATCTTCTTAATTAATGCCCTTTCTATGGTAAGCATAGCTAAAGAAGATAACCTTTCCTGACCAATGGTATTTCTTAAGAATGTCTTTATTCTTTTTAAGGTGGAAAAACAACGTTCACTTTCGACGGTAATCATAGGGAGAGTACACAAGATTTTTAACAGTTTGACACTTTCAGAAAAAGTATTGCACAAATTATTGTTAATAAAAAACTGTAACAAAGCAACTGCACCTTCACTATTGGAAACATCTTCTCGGCTATATAATACTTCTAATTCAGTTTTAAGTTTCAAATGATTTATGACTGGATACTCCGTTTTAACTAATTTAAACATATCTTGAGGGAAAGCTTTTTTTATAATCTTTAAATCGATCTGCGTGAAATAACTGAGACATTGCTAAAAGATTACTGAAGCCAACCTTGTTTTTGATCTCAGATGTAATTATATCACAAACTTCTAATGAAATTCTCCTTTTTGATTCTTCCGTTTTACATCTCTGGGCAGACTGCATGGATGTCTCCTCCAAATAGTTATTCAAAATTTTATTTCTGATGTCTTCAATTTTACTGTTAAAAACGCCAATACACTTATTTACTGTTATAACATCGATATTACATTTTTGTAATTGATTGAACAATATATCACAATGAGGCATAACTAAATGAAAAATATTTAACCAGTAAAGAAAATATTCATTTTATGAGTAGTTTTTAAACCAATAGCTTGGTTTAGAGTGTTGTTTTCTGATTCATTATCAACGATTTTTTCTAAAAAGTCTAATAATTCTGTTCAATAGGTATAAACAGTCTCTATGCACTTTGCATTAAAATTCCATCGTGTTGGACCGCTTTAGGTAATCTCACCTTAACAACATTATCTAACACGGCTGTTCTTTTTGGCGATTTTCCAAAGAATGAAGAAAAGCTATTTAAATTAGCAAAAAAATTTTTTATGCTTTTATCCTGACTTGATGCTTTTTGTAAAACTAAATTTAGTTGATGAGCGTAACAATGAATACAATTTGCTGAAGAACAACTTTTTTTTAATTAAAAATGCCTATTAACTTCTTGTTTCTTATCAAGAGATGTTTGCTTTATCGTCATATTAGGTTTTGGACGGCCACCACCTTTGAATTTCACTCGGTCTTCATAACCCAACTTATGTCCATCTTTCAGTTTTAATATATTTTATACAACACTCATATTTAATAGTAAACACTAAAAACACTGTTTTACTTAATTTCACGATAAGTAGAGATTTACTAATAAAATGTTCACAAATAAAAACATTAAAAACAACGCGACAGAATTTATCGACCAACGCGTACGTAGTCAGCATTACGACTGCGACTGGTTACTGTTCTACTTCGTGCGTTATCGTTTCCGTGTGTCAGGGACATTGTCCCCCGCCAGTGTTTTCTGTCTCTTTTGCTTTCTGACGATTCGCGCATAAGTCTATTTCACTTTAATTCGTTATAAATTCGGTCCGTAGCTAGCTTAGAGGACACGTTGTGGATTGACCCAAGATTTTTAAATTTTATAAATGAATAATGTAATGAATATGAATGTAGAGCTCGGTGCTCGGAGGGGATACGAAATCCTGCGATTTAGATATTTGAATAGTATTGTGCATAGAATGAACTAGAAACTTTAATATGTTTTTTAAGAATATTAAAAATATATATTATATATTTTTAAACTTCAGAAAATGAATAAGCTCTATTTTTTTTATTTGTATGTGGGAGGTCATTGACCAAATGACCCTATAGAAGAACCGCCAGTGCTTCAACCGATTTAAAAAAACTGAAAAACGTTGTATTCGCGATACAATTAACTGATGTATGACAAAGTGGGGTGGTTCTATTTAATAGTTCAAAGTTTGGGATGCTGGAGCGCAAAAAAATCCCCTTTGGAACAAAAGTAGACTTGTTTTTATAGTTTTAAAGAAAAAGAGGGCGGACAATTTTCAATTGAACCCAGTAAATAAGTTTTATTTTTTAATAAATCAAGTGCCACGATTGTATTAAACTTTGATCAGTCACGTACGTATGATAAATAGAACTGCACGATGTGAAAATCAAATAAAGCTTAAAAAAACAGGAACAAAAGCTTTTCAAACTGACTACTAACAACTTATTTTACTAACCGTGCATT
This sequence comes from Rhamnusium bicolor, assembly GCA_029963845.1. Taxonomy (NCBI): domain Eukaryota; kingdom Metazoa; phylum Arthropoda; class Insecta; order Coleoptera; family Cerambycidae; genus Rhamnusium; species Rhamnusium bicolor. The sequence goes on from JANEYF010003593.1 coordinate 38,134, forward strand.
CTCCTCACTGTTTGTGGCAGAAAAGTGTCTGTCACATAACCCCAGAGGTAATAATCCAATAAAGAGAGTGAGGTCTAGGGATATTGAACACCGCCTTATCGTTTGCAGGGTGACAAGTAAAAATTACCTAACATATAGCATATAGGATACCCAATAATCGATTCAAAATTTAATACATTTTAACGTGTCATAACGTTGGGCAGGGTAATAAAAATGTGCATTTTTTATATTCAGTATATTTTTATAGATACTAATCTTTTTAAAAAGTCATATATTCTTGTTCGAAGACAAACTTATTATTATTATACATTTTTTTGTCAGACAAAATTTTTAATTCAACCTAGTTAAAAGAAGTAATCTATCCTTGTATCCGGTTCAATAGACAATTTACATCAAATGGCATGTTCTTTACTTTAAAAAAAAAATGTGTTTTTAATAAATTCTCTTTTGGCTTCCAGTCAAGCATCATTTGTAAAACTAGCAAACGATATTTCGTCAATACACGTAGTAAATAATATATGAACAACTTTTTGATACTACAGTCAATATAAAAAGAAGAAAGATTTTTAATATTAATACGTATCCTTCAAAATACATTTTTTTATTAACGGTATGTATAAAAAATCTTATTACTTCCTCACCCCTCAAAGTGAGGAAGGTATGTATTTGTGAAAAAATTTTGAAAATTTTTATTTCATTTCTGGACGAATCTCGACGAATTATGACGACACACAAAATTTCAGACAAAAGAAATTCTGTCTGTGTGTCTGTCTATCTGGCTCGCAATAGTAGCTACTGTTTTTGAGATAAAGCTTTCAAATTTGGTACACACATTCTAGAGGTCAAGGAAGAGATTAAGATCGTTGATGAGCAAAATCGGTTCTTAAAATTCGAAATGTCAAAAAAAATATTAGTGACATTATTGAAACGTCAATTTGAAATGTCAATTTTTTTTTACATTTCAAATTTTAAAATATTAGTGACATTCCACCAATGTAATTTTTTGAAACGTCAATTTGAAATCAAAAATTACTTTTATTACAAACTCCACCACGCATCGAGTTTTTTTTGGAACGTCAAAAATTGATTTTATTATAAACTCCACCACACGTCGAGTTTTGCTACGGTGAGGAAGTTCTGATCCCCTAATAATTGGCAGCGGTTTTTTTTTCATTTATTATTACATATAGATTAGGTTTGCAATTGGGATATAAAAAAATGGGGGAGATAAATACTTATCAAATATTAATTTCAATTATAATTATAAAATTAACTTTAGTAGCTCCAGTTTTTGAGATAAAGCTTTCAAATTTGGTACACACATTCTAGAGGTTAAGGAAGAGATTGAGGTCGTTGATGAGCATAATCGGTTTTTAAAATTTGAAGTGTCAAAAAAATATTATTGACATTTTTGAAACGTCAATTTGCAATGACAATTTTTTTTGATATTTCAAATTTTAAAATATTAGGGACATTCTACCAATGTGATTTTTTTGAAACGTCAATTTGAAATGTCAAAAAAAATTTAGTGATATTCCACCAATGTGACTTTTTTTGAAACGTTAAAAATTACTTTTTCAAAAAAAAAAATATTAGTGAAATTCCACCAATGTGATTTTTTTGAGACGTCAAAAATTACTTTTATTACAAACTCCACCACGCATCGAGTTTTTTTGAAACGTCAAAATATGACTTTTTTGAAACGTCAAAACATGACTTTTTGAAACGTCAAAAAATATGACTTTTTTGAAACGTCAAAAATTACTTTTATTATAAACTCGTCAAGTTTTACTACGGTGAGGAAGTTCTTATCCCCAAATAATTGGCAGCGGTTTTTTTTCCATTTATGATTACATATAGATTAGGTTTGCAATTGGGATATAAAAAAATGGGGGAGATAAATAGTTTTCAAATATTAATTTCAATTATAATTGTAAAATTAACTTTAGTACCATTTTTCTCGGTAACAGTGAATCTGACGACAAATTGTCAAGAGACTTTTTCCACACAATTCCTTGTTCTGGGCAATTTTTATTTGAACAATTTTTTGATTTGATGTAATTTTTTTTTTGCACCTTAACGAGACTGCTGTAGTAATGAGCGAAGGCATAAGGTGCAGGAAATGCATCATGTGGTATTTAGTAATGAGTCCCGGTTTTGTTTCGTGGGCCCATATTGGACGAAGTAGGGTGAGACGTTTCCGTGGGGAACGAATAAATTTTTTACATACCATATTTTTTTTCCATAAGATGAAAAGAAATAAAAAATATTATTACCTATTTTTACGTCGAACAAAAAATATTTCAAATAAAAATTGTTCAAAATGAAGAATTATGTCGAAAAGATTCTTTGAAAATTTGTCGTCAGATTACTCGTTATCAAGAACAGTGTTAAAATTAATTTTGGATGAAATTAAAAATTCAGTAAATACATAATAACCTTTCATGAAAAATACTTATTTCCTCCATTTTAAATTGTATATAGAAATAATAAGAAATTTGGACATGTTCGCTATTGTAACCTATTTTTAAATTTATGATATATGCAAATCTAAATATATTTTTGCAGTTACTTTAAAAAAAGAAATTTGTACACCTGGGTTCTATTTATAACGCGTGTTTTCATATTTTTTAAAACATTTAATTTTATATATGTAATAAAAATGAATATAGTAGGTCCAGTCTACACTAACAGTATGAACAACAAATAATTTAAAAAATCTTCTACGATATTTATCCATCCAAATTAAAATACGTTAAACACTTTTGCAGTCTTTAGATTCTTGTTATTTCTACGGCATCTATAAAATTACCATACTACATAACAGTAATTAAAATACGATAAAACCAGCATTTGACATTAAATTTCCTTAAGATGGCGTCCAATGAAGTGTCTACTACTATAATTTTTAGAAACCATATACCTTAGGCTTTAGGGAGGCCGATGCCCGGTTTTTGATGTAATGAACTTTGATTCTAGATTTTATAACACCATCTTGGAAAATAAGATATCTCCAGTTTCCACATTAAAATTCTAGCAAACTGAATCCCTAATATTGATTTACTACAACTTAGTGTGAAGTAATTTTTAACATCTACAAATCGTTTTTAAAATTTTTATTAGTCAATTATGTATATTTAGTAAGAAAGATATTGTTTATTGAAATGCCATGTGCACATTATACATTTGCACTTTGTAATTTTCCACAGAACGAAATATATCAGACTATAATCTAAACAGTAATGGATCTAAGATAGAGCCCTGAACCAACCCAGATTAGAGAGGGAGTACAAAATTTTTATAAGAAGCTTTTTGGTTTTTGTTGCGTGAATATGAATTATAGAAAACTACACTCTACATCTGCTAATGAAAGTCAAATCGTAGTAGGAAAGAAGCTGCATAAATCATTGATATAAATGAGAAACAAAGATGGCCCCACTACACAGCCCTGAGGTACACCACACTGTTCATTTATTGAAGTTAAGTTTTAGACACAAACTATGTTCTGTGGCATAAGTATGAATCAACAAGTCATAAGAAAAGTCTTTAACAGAGTGGTTAACAGGAATATGGACAAAATTATGTACAGTATGGTATAATCTCCGTCAACCTGCATATAGAATAAATATACCTATCGAGTGCTGCGCGTGAAGTCCTCCGGAATTGTGTTTCATTAAAATTTTCACGACTAGTAGAATTTTAATCGTTAAAAAACTTAAAAATACAGCCGAGAAAATATTGTCTCTGACACTAATCAATAAAAAAAATACATATTTATACAAATCGTTTTCAAATAATAAGGTAAATATATACAATGAATATCCACTATTGCATTTTATATCATTTCTTATTTTGTATATAAAATCCTGTCGTCTCCCTTATGGGACATCTATGAATACGGCTGTTCATGCCTTACCTGTTGCGAAATGAAACTGAATTTTTCATTCACTCGAATAAATTCGTGCCCATTTGTTCAGCTGCGTCCTCGTAGAGAAAATATTCCATTGTTATTCTTATTTGTAAAAAATGGAACAGTTTGACCTGGGGTGCATCTGATAAAAAAATTATTTCAATATTTTATTCACAGATCTCGCCTCATTTTACTCCGACGACCTTTCATTTTATAATTTAAGGTGGTTTTTATACTGGAATATCGGAGGACGAGATACGATAACAAAAAACATTAGAGATGCTGATTTTAATCAGAGAACCTTCACATTTTGGCAGAGTAGGTATTTATGGAGCCATAGAGACTAGCACAAAATAAAAAGTAAGGAATTCTAGACGTTTCATATTAGCAACTGTACTTCGAAACATAATCATGCGCCTCGAAAATATCCAGTAATAGGAAAATTCCTATTATCAGGTAAAAAAATTACAATTATAGTTAAAGTTATAGTATGGTATACTTGTTGAATATGACAGCAAGTATAATTATGTATTTTATTAATCTTTTCATCGGTTCGTTTCAATGGAAACTCATTTTAAATTTTTCAATTTCAAATCGTACTAGCTGTGGTAAAAGAATATGGCGTCTTACGCTAATTTGACCTTAAGGTTAACTGCCTTTGAAAATGTAACTACAAAGGATAATTGTCCGAATGGCTGTAGTCATAGATAAGCTAGGTAGAATTTATCGACGTTGTCGACCTAATATTATTTTAGAGAAGCGTACACGGAATGATAACTATTCTATACCAAAGTAATCGATTATTCTTGAATTTTTATATTTGTCACTAGAATAATATTACTTGGTATAATAAATCATTATTCTTTTAATAATATACCAATTGTAAACTAAGAACAGATATATTTTTGAGTTTAATTAGCGCAAGTCTTTAAGTCAATATAAATTTGATTCCTTGGAAGTATAAGTATGTATTAAATATACTCTTAATAGTATACTTCTTTCGAGTACTGTTAACCGTGAAAGTATAAGGATATCTTGAAGTAAATTCTTATTTACATGTTTTTCTTGACATAAAAATACTACTCTTGGAATAAGACTACAAACAACTTTGCTGGATAAATTATACATACTATTAATCCAATAACTGTTATCCTTGATTGATTACTTACTAATCTCAATGTGAAGTGTTCTAAAATAATGATGGAACAAGTGAAACGGGCAGTGATAAGAGGTAGAAAGCTATGCCTTTGTCAAACAAAGACGAAATACCTTACCTACTACGCGTCGAATTGTGTGTGCTGTACGTTGTTTATAGATGTTGATTATTATGAAATAATTTATATTTGTAAAAGGTACACTTGAAAAAGAAATATATTAACATTATGAATTATGAAATAGAAGTTAATGAGTCTACGATGGATAGCTATTAGCAAGTTGGGAATTGGAGTCATTAATTTCAATATTAGAAGGTAAGTTTAATAATTCTGGTTTTACTGCATGCAAGCTATTTTATTACCTTATACTTTACAAGAAAAGAATGCACAACGTTACTATATTGTAAGTGAAAAGATATTCATCTGAAATTTAATGGTTGTGTATATATTTCTTAAGTTATTTTCCCTTTTTGACAATTTTTGCTTGTGTATTATATACAATCTATAGTCAATATCTGCATTTTTACTGTAGTGGCGTTTTATTATACAATACATATACGGGGTGACTGGTAAGTCGACTTATTCCTTTGAGGGTGGGTTAGTAGAACTCATATGCAATTGATTTAGAGATCTAATAGTTTTTGGGATATTTTATTTTTAAAATAAAACATAATAAAGCTTTCTTTAATATTTCAGTTTCCTGCATTAGTTTACATAGTTATATAACAAAAATTAGGTTAAATACAGATTTCAACCCAATCGTACATTCATAGGAAATTATTTTTAAAATTTGATAATGCATTAAACGTGCCAATTATTTAAAAACTTCTCTACTTTATATATGATTTTTCGAATAAGGTTTATATGAAGTTTCAAAAACTATATTTTACTTCCATAAATAATACAAAAAATCCTAGGTACAGGTAGAGCGTCCAGTGTCTTCAAATTTTTTAATTTCTTAAAAGAAAACATTTTAAAGAGATACAAGGTGTTTCGAAAAACATGTACCATCGCTTAAACGGAGATTCTACACTCAAAAAATAAGACAAATATACCTGATTTCTATCAACATAGGTCCATTTTTGCTTCGTTTATGAGATATTGAAGTTTTATTTTTCTTTGCGTTAACTGTAAAAAATATACACACCACTGGTTTTCTTAGTTTTTGAAGGCCCAATTATGTAGAAAGTTAATTGCCGAAAAAATTTCACCTCTTGATGATTTTTAAATATCGACATCGTGTAAAAGATAAATGCAATTTTTAAAGTCTTTTTAAGTCTATTAAAAAAAATTAAAATAATGCTATTAAATACCCTGCATAAAAAATTGTATTTATCTCCCCTGCACGAAACCTAAATCTAACAAAAATCAAGAGGTGACTTCTTTTCAGCAATTAACTGTCTATATAACTATGCCATCTAAAACTAAAGAAGTCAGTGGTGTATATATTTTCTTTACAAAAATTAACCGAAATAATAATAAAACTTCAACATTCTGCCAGTTTCATTGAAAAGAGCATTTATGGTGGCTACAGTTCCATGAGTAATATCGACTCGTAAAGGATGTCTTCGGTTAAATTCTGCGGCTAATTCTCTACTACTACGAACCCCATCATCAAATAACCTTATTATTTCGATTTTTTCCCTTAAATGCAGACGCATTTTACGATTGTGAACTAGAAATTTACACAATATAACTCAAAGTTTTGTCAGATTGACATTTAATTTAATCATAGTTTTTGTTTCCATGGCATCCTATTAAATTGCAAATCAAAATTGTCACAGTGTGTAGAATGCAGAAAAATATTGAAAAAACTAATAATGCGAATTTTGTAATGAAATTTGGTATTGGGGCTCAAAAGTAGATTCTGAACAACTTTTTTTAATAACTTTTTTCAATATTATTCAACGCGAAGCTGTCGTTGTCTCAGTTTGTTGCTTAAATTTAAGTTGGTTGCGTCGAAATGTACGTCTTATATAGGACTACAATTGTGCCGAAGCTCAAATCTGAATTTCAAAAAATTGCGAAAATAACTAGGTGCCTTCACTTTAAATGAGACACACTGTATATCTTTTACAATTTCTTGTGTTTTATATTTTTGAGAAACACTGTTGATTTTGACAATGACAACTAACAAAAAAATCGATGACATGATACTTTAATACTTTTATTGTTTGTCACTAAAAAAGCATTTGTATAAAAGTGTTGGATAAAATGTTGTATTAGACACATGAGTTATTATTACATATCGGGTGGCCACGAGTCAATGTACGCCCTCAATATTTTGGTTGTTTTTGAATTTAAAAATTTGGTTTTTTGTACACATAAATTAGACAATAATGGGCTACTTTTAGACTAACAGGAATGAAAATATCACTTAATAATAATATAATAAAGAATGTTTAGTGCCCATATCCCCAAAAAAACAACTATGCAGCTACGGACACGTGTTTCGGAGTTATTGCCCCTCATCAACTCCGAAACACGTGTCCGTAGCTGCATAGTTGTTTTTTTGGGGATATGGCACTAAACATTCTTTATTTTATTTTGACCCCAATAAATCTATATTATTTTATTTGTATTTGCCAGGTGGAAACGGGCAGTACACATAGAGCTCTGTGTGTCGACTGTGATCATTGAGGCCCCAAATTGGGCACATGGGAACATGAAAACACGAATTGAGTACTGTGTACTGTACTTTCCAGCTTTGTTTTAGTTCTTGTTCCTGATCTATCCCATCCTAGATCCAATTCTTTAGCTACGCTACGCTGATGAGGGGCAATAACTTCGAAACACGTGTCCGTAGCTGCATAGTTGTTTTTTTGGGGATATGGCACTAAACATTCTTTATTTTATTTTGACCCCAATAAATCTATATTATTGAAAATATCACTTCTGGTTGAACCGGAAGGGACATCAAATTTTTTTTATTAAATGAAATGACTATATTTTTTTGATGGTTTCTCATTAAGCATAAATTTCTAAGTGCAACAGTTTTTTCAGATTTTAAAAATTCCAAAAAAATAAGTGAGATACGAACAATTTTTTAAATTTTTTCAAAATGGCCGCGTCAGATGAATGCGATGTAAGAAAATTACTAAGTAGGCTATGGAAATTATTAGTAAGATTGTAGACTTGTCTGTAAAGAAGAAAATAGTTGTTTGAATTACTGATAGGTACCAGTATTTTTTGGTTTTTTTTTCAAAAAACGGAATTTAATTTTCATTTTCATTTCCGTAGGGGTCCTATGGAAATTTTTTTAATGGAACTGTGCTATTTTTTTTATTAATCAGAAATAATGATTCATGAACTATACTTTTCTCGCCATTAATCATTTCTTAACGATATCCTTCGTAATAATAAAAGGATTTTTAAAAGGTAAGCGCCAACAAATCATTTTAATAATGTACCTATCTATATTTAAATCCAAAATTGCAGATAGCCATGAAAATGACAGACATTCGCAACAGTTGAATTATTCTTGACTTACTCACTAATTTTCTGAAGCAAGTGTATTAAATTTGTTATAAACAAGAAAATTAATATAAAATGGCTGAAAAATATTCAAGAGATGAAAAAGTTGACATGTTGATTATTTATGGAGACTCAACGTAATGCAACTAGAGCACAAACTCTGTATGGAGAGAGATATCCAGAAAAAGACAACCTCGGAGAAATTATTTCGCCCGGTTGGAGCATCAATTTAGAACTGAACCTGATATAGAAATTGAAGAAAGATTTATTATGGATGAAGCAACGGAAATTAATGTATTAGCTTTAGTGCATGTTGACCCAACCATTTCGTAAGACAAATTGAACATGAATTACCAGTTTCCAAAGAATCAGCCAGGAAAATTTTAAAGAAACACGGCTATCGTTCTTATAAATATCAATTGCATCAATTTTTGTATAAGAATGATTACCAACGAAGAATAACCTTTTTGTAATTGGTTACAGTTACGCCAATTAAGAAATGAGAATTTTAACAAAAACATTTTGTTCACTGATGAATCGAAATTTATAAACCTTGGGTTATTTAATCGAAACAACACTCGATATTAGGCAATTGAAAATCCTCACATTATGAGACAGGGGCGGTTTCAGGAGCGGTTTGGCTTCAATGTTTGGTTAGGCGTACTGGGTGACCATATCATAGGTCCAATAATTGTTGACGGAACTCTAACTGGGCCAAGATATCTAGGATTTATCCAAAATATAATAGTTTTCCAGATTAATCAAATTCCCAATACCAATATTGACGAGGTTTACTTCCAACAAGACGGGGCTGGATCACACAATGCTATTATCGCTAGGGATTACTTAAATCAATTGTTTTCAGATCGTTGGATTGGGACCCATGGTCAAGTCAGATGGCCTGCAAGGTCGCCTGACTTAACCCCACTCGATTTTTTTATTTGGGCGCATTTGAAAAAATAGAGTCTACATGACTGCTCCAACCACAAGGCAAGATCTGGAAGAAAGAGTTCGACACGAAATTGCACAAATAACACCTCAACAATCACAGAATGTTAAACGTGCAACAATAAGTCGCGCTACTCTGTGTATTAATCAAAACGGTGAACAGTTTGAACAATTTTTATAATGGTTTATTATAATTTAGGTTTTAAATTTTTGTTATTCTATTTATTCATGGTTGTAACGTTTTATTAAAATTATTTCTTGTTTAATTTGTGTTTACCTTTTTAAAAATACTTTTATTATTACGAAGGATATCGTTAAGAAATGATTAATGGCAAAAAATTATAATTTATGAATCATTATTTCTGATTAACATAAAAAATAGCACAGTTCCATTAAAAAAATTTTCATAGGACCCCTACGGAAATGAAAATGAAAATTAAATTCCGTTTTTTGAAAAAGACCTATAAATACTGGTACCTATCAGTAATTCAAACAACTATTTTCTTCTTTACAGACAAGTCTACAACCTTACTAATAATTTTCATAGCCTACTTAGTAATTTTCTTACATCGCTTTCATCTAACGCGGCCATTTTGAAAAAAATAAATAATTGTTCGTATTTCACTTATTTTTTGGAATTTTTAAAATCTGAAAAAACTGTTGCACTTAGAAATTTATCCGTAATGAGAAACCATCAAAAACATATAGTCATTCCATTTAAGAAAAAATGTCCCTTCCGGTTCAACCGGAAGTGATATTTTCATTCCTGTTAGTCTAAAAGTAGCCCATTATTGTCTAATTTATGTACCAAAAACCAAATTTTTAAATTCAAAAACAACCAAAATATTGGGGGCGTACATTGACTCGTGGCCACCTGGTATGTCACTTAGGGCTCACAGGCCAAAATTTTTTTTCGTGACGTAACAGAACTCATTAGCCTAATAAGTAATAAATAATTATTTTTAGCTTATAACAACACTGACGAAGATACACATTATATTATGTAGATGTCTAGGGCTGTACCTATCTAACATTCATTTTAAAAATATTTTGTAAAACAAATATACACAAAGTCTGAATTACTTGTGTCCTTCATTTCAAGTAAGAAACTTAATAGTCCACGAACATATTGATATTTTACTACAGTCGAAAGTATGTATTGAAACACTTAGGGCATTATATCCTGCACAGTCAATTTAACATTTAACACGTGTAAAGGTTCAGATCAGCGGAAAATCCATTCAAATCCACTGCAGAAAGGAGGTAATGTGACACGTCTTGTCACATCAAAAAGGATTTCTTTAAGATTTTATCTAGACGCACTTTCTTCTCGGTCGGTTGTTCCTTTTATACGAACATAAATCTAATCAGTTCCGAAAATATTTTTGCACCCCATGTAATCGAACTAATAAAGTACTTATAACCTAAAGTGGTCATTGTCCGATCTTATTTAAATTGAGAACCAACAGTCTCTTTATATTTGTTTTATTTTAAAAAATACAAAGGTAAGCCAATATGGATGTGACGTGACAAATATAAGTAAGGTAATCGTCCCGAATTCAGACACTACTTGTTTAAAATAAGGAATCCATAAAAATTAATATATTTTCGAAACATCTGTTGACACAATTCAACATTATATATTTCAATCATAATCGTTTCCTGTTTTACCGATATTCCAATGGCCAGTAAATAACCTAGAAATTTGACAGTGCTCGTAAATTGTGTGTGGTGTTCAACAGTGAAGTTTTTCTTACAAGATAAGCCAATTTAAACAACTTTTTCTTTTGCTATGGCATGACAATACTTAAGAAAATTAGAAAGATGTTTATTTAAGTCAAATAAGCAGCTTTAAATTTAGATTTTAACAAATTGTACTATCATTATAACCAAAGATTTAAAAAAAAATTAATGGTGTCGGAATTAGGTACAGACATTCTTTTCTTTCTACCAAGAGTAACATTTTATATCTTTTGCTATATCTTCGTTCATTTAGGCATAGCGACCAAATTCCGATAGGGGTGTCGGAATTACGAACTTGAATAATCTGAATTATGTACAATTGAGAAAAAGGGAATTTTAAATATTCTATTTACTGCTATTAATTTTTAAATATTTAATTATACTCCAATATAATATACTTATTATTTTTTATTGCTACAGGATGTCAACAAAAAAAAACTGCAAATATAGTAAAGACGATTTAAGGGACGATTTGGATGCTATAAAAAAATGGTACACCCTGTTCTACAGCAGCGAAACAAGATGAAATCCCCAGAACTACAAATATTTCGAGGTATTTACCCAGAAGAATGTCGAAGCGGAGCACCTTCACTACTAACTTTGAGTGAATAAATCCTTTTAGTTAACTGGATAATAAATATGAGACATATGGGTTTACCTGTAACAAACGACCAACTGCTACATAGCGTCTCACTTCTAACGAAAAAATTTGAATCGTCCTCATAACTTTATCAACGGATGACCGGGTCGCCACTGGTATGAATTGTTTAGTAAATGACACCCTGAAATTGGTGAACGAATAGCACAAAACTTATGTGCCTCTCGAGCCAGCAGTAACAGAAAGCAAAATAAAGACTGGCACAAAGAAACATAGGATTAATTTATATCATCTAAAATTAATATTACTGGCTCCAAAAGGATCTACAACACGGATGAATCCGCCTTCTTCTTGTCACCAAAACGACATAAAATTCTAGCAAAAAAAGGAAGCAAGTCACTGCATCATAGATCCGGTGATGATAAGGAATGTTTGACTGTCCTCATTACTGGTAATGCTGCAGGTCAACTTGCTCCTCCCATGCTGATGTACTCGTATGAAAGGATACCAAAGCATATAGTGTCACACGTGCCTATAGGTTGGGGGATTGCCAAGTCAACAAGCGAATGAATGATCTCCGAATCTTTCTTTGAGTATATATCAAATATTTTTTATCCATCTCTTTTATCCGAAAATATCCCAGTTTCCAGTAGTATTATACTTAGACGTGCATAAATCGCACGTTACCTTACCTTTGACAGATTTTTGTAGAGAAAAACAAATAATTGTAATTAGTTTACTACCAAATTCTACGCACATTTTACAACCTATGGATTTGGGGTTGTTTAAATCCTTAAAAAATAAAATGGAAGTATGAAGTCCAAAAATCTAAAACTGAGAATAATTATAAATATTTAGGAAAAGACACCTTTGTCCCGGTTTTAGATAAGGCTCTAAAATCAGTCACAAACATAGAAAATATCTTCAAAAATTCCTTTAAAGTCTGTAGTCTTTTCCCTTTTAATGTAGATAACATCGATTACAGTAACTTCTTATCGGAAACAATAACTAGAGGGAAACAACAATCATGAAATAGTTAAGCATTTGCGGTATGTTGAATCTTATATTGAGCCAGAAGTTCTTAATAAATGTTATGAACTGATGGATGCAGACTGGACAAGTAAAATTTAAGATAAAAGTTATACAATATTTGGTATAGAATGTACCAAAAACCGGGATTACTTCAAAATAAAGAAAAAACTTCGAATGTTATAATAGATATAGAAGAGGGCTTAATTTTGGAAGATGGGTGGGAAAATTTAGTTGTATTTGGAGTTAATGACGAAAATCATGATGGATTATCTCAAGAAGTAACCAGTATGACAGCTAAAAAAATTACCCCCGTTGACAGATGCCGAAAAAAAAGCCTATGGCAGAAGATAAGGAAAACATTGATGTAGATAATATGTCAAGTGACACTTGAAATTGAAAATGAAATGGCAATGAAAGTTGCTGAAAGAGAAGTAGTAGACAATTTGGTGGAAATAGGAAAAGACATTGAAGAAATTACTGCAAAAGACTCTATTATAACAGAACTTGAAGAAAGAATAGATAATGTGACAGAAATGGATAATAGTAGCAGTACAGAAGTGGTATCAGAAAATACTCAAAAGACGCCAGAAAAACGGACAAACATCATTGGAGACGATCAACCACGAGAGGAAATCGCCAAAAAAATTAAAAGCAATGCTAATCCTTCTTTGGTGCTGCCAGGAGTGACTATACCATCTCCATTTAAAAAGTCGCTGTCTGGCCTGAACCAAGTAAAAAGGTGAATTCAAGAAATAGCTGTGCCTGTAGGCACCTCTGACGCGTGGAGAGAATACTTTTTAAAAAAAGAGGAAGAACAAAACCTTCGAAGAAAAAGAAGAAAGAAAGCGAAAAAGGGAAGAAAATAAGAAATTGCGTGAAAAAAAAAATGAAAATACCGAGAAAAAATATTCAACAAAAGGTAGGAGATAATACAGAGGAGGTAAAGAGGTTAGTAGTGGCTGAAGAAACATCATGTCAAACAGACACTAATCACGGTGATGCAGAAATTGAATGAACTCTCATTAGTCAATTAAAAATTAACGATTTCGTAATAGTCAATTATTTGGATGAACATTACCTAGCACAGATCACAAATAAGAATGAGGATGAGCAAAAGATCTTAGCTAAAGCAATGGCCAAAGCTGGTATAGATAAATGGAAGTGGCCAAATACTAAATATGAAATTTGGTATGACTATTACGAAATTGTTGAAAAGATCGAGCCCCCCTGTTTAAATAAATAAAAGAGGATTTTTTGCTGTTAAGGAATTGGAGAAGTATTTATAATGCCATATATTGTTTCTTGTTAGAATTTGTAATAAAAAATAAGTTCTTGATTACTCAAAACTTCGATGTTTCTTTATTTATCGGAATAATGTTCACCAAATGTCTGATTTAGGATCGCTAGGTTCACTAAGATGTCAGATTTTAGAGCAAACCATAATCTTGCTGTCTGAATTAGGTGATATTAGAAAGGTTACACAAAAATGCAAAATTTAATTATTTGTAACGAACTTTTAGTATTATTCAGTGGTCAAATATCTTCAGAATCCAATATTAATTTAAGAAAATTTTATCTGACCAACATCACTGCATAATTATAAATTCTATCGTACAAAATATAACATAAATCCCTTAAGATGTCTGAATTTGGGACGCTTACCTTATACATTAGTTCAGTTGCTGCCAAATCTACTAACTTTATAATTATTACTTTCTTATACCTAATATAAGGAAGTATAGTAATCGTGATTTTTTTCGACGATATTTTGATTGATATATATGTTTTGAACCCTCCTGAATTCATTCTGACTATTTTCTGAATGATGTCTGTCGGTGCGTGTGTATGTGTGTGTGTGTGTGTGTATGTGTGTATTCGCGATAACTCAAAAAAATACCAATGGGAGACTTTCCAAATTTGGCAGCTAAGATTGTCAACAACATTTTAGGTGACACATTAAATTTGGTGAATGTGGTACCACCAGAAGATACACAATGAATGAAAGAAGAAATAATATACATAACGTTGTGCGACTTGGTAACTTCACCTGGGCATTGTATTTATTCCAGAACTCTCGAAATGGTTGTTTATCGAGTATGTGCAACGGAACATCACAAGCAATCAGCATTAATAGTAAATCAATCATAAACTGTGTTGTCGAAGGCATGCCATTTTTTGTATTTTTACGGTGTACACTATTTACGTGAAGTCCACAATCACGCTTATCCCAGCACATCATATCTTTCTCGCACACTTTACAAATTATTTTAGCAATCGCTAATCGGTAAAGTGGCCTTCTAGGTCTCCAGATTTGAGTCCATTATACTTTCATGGGGATATTTAAAAAGTCAAAAGTATGTGAGTAGGCCAGAAAATCCGAATGATTTAATATCGAATACGACTGTAAATAAAATCACGTCGCCGGATGTTATAAATAAAAACTTCAGTTTAATCATGCAAGCTCACTCAGTATTAGTACATCTAAATGTTGGCGACGTCATAGTTTTTTTAAATAGACTCGAAAAAAATTGCCGACATTTGAAAATCTATTTCTCCTGATATTATCTGGTTTTTACACGAAAATAAAAAAAAATGTGGAAATTTTACCATACTCTATTTACACACCGGGTATGTTTATTATCGCTCGGATGTTTGAAAAAGAGAAAAGAAGATAATTATGTATTCATTGCTTTACAAATATCATTGCTTACAATTAAACACAGGTGGATTATTAGAAGAAACCAAGAACGAAATTGTATGAACAATGGATATACTTAATTCGTAATTTGTGACATGGTATTTAGAGCAAACAACTAGCAGTCTTCTTTCAATACTGTTATTAACACTTGATTCGTGATTATTCGAGACTTCCGTCTGGTTTTGGTAATATTTTTAAAAATGTCGTACGAAAATAGTCCAAAAGTGATAAAATAATCAATCATTAATTTTTTACGGTTCTTCTCTAGAAAGTCGACAAATCCCAACTCTGCTCAGATTTCTCAGTCTTGTATCTCCAAAGTAATAAAAAAACACAAACACGGGAATATCCAGGGAAACTTAAACGAATGAGAGATATTTGGCTTTGTTAACACGGCATATTGTTCCTGCAAAAGAATCGTTTTATCCTGACGACAACTATGGTACAATTTCGGGAAAACAAATTAAAAATTTTTATTGCATTTCTGGACGAATCTCGACGAATTATAATGAAAAAAACATAACTTTATGGAAAAAATCTGTCTGCATGTCTGTAGTATCGCGATAGCAGCCACAGTTTTTGAGATAAAGCGTTCAAATTTGGTACACGTTTTAAAGGCCAAAGACAATGATAAATTTGATGATGAGCAAAATTGGCCAGCTGAAAGGAGATCCACGGGACCCAAAGTTTTTTGTATTTGTCTTTACAAAAAAATTTATTCTTGATGGAAAATTATAAATCATGTCTACAATTTCAAGCCAATAAAATATATTTTCCAAGTACTTAAATAAAGCTGATATAAACTTAATTTTTTTATACATTAGACCTCATAAAATGGGGTTAGGATAAATTTAACAGTTTGACATTTGAAATGTTTAATTCAATTTTAAAAATGTCAGTGTCAATAAGAAAAAATTATTAAAATATGTGACATGAATTATTATTGACAGTATCGAATGAGGCTGATAATTGCTTAAAAATTTTAATGAAACATTTAATTGAGGTAAGAGAAGAATTAAATAGAATGATTTTTTTCCATCAGGATGATATCGCGGGTTCAGAATTAGAACTAGGTAACTCGATTTTTGGTGATTTCGAGTTAACTACATCAGTACATTGTTCAAGTAGAAATCTTTTGATGCTATAAGTGAGTAACTAATGAAGATTTTAGAGCTCTCGAATGTAGTGTAACCAAAAGACGGTCGTCCAGCAATGTGTTGCAGTTTTTGTACAAGAGACCTAAAACTATTAGCAAAAAGAAATATAACGATCTAATGTCTCTTTTTTCTTGTACACCACCGGCAATGAGCAGAGATTATTACGACTTTTATGCCGATCTACCTTACTCTTCGGACAAGGAAGATGATGAATAAAATAAATAGAATATTTATTCTGTGTTATGTATGATTTTTTCTGTAATGTTTTGATAATATATAAGCATCTTTTACCCAAAACTAGTTGTTTTAATTTTTAATTCTCGTCCCTGCCTGATATATAATTTGGAAAACGTGAATAATGGTTAGTGCTAAAAAGGAGATATCTGATAATTAAAACTAATTAAACTTTTTTTTTCTTTTGAATTATCTTTAGAAACCCATTATGGTCATCTTTATTAATTTCATTAAAAAAAATAATTACTTTACTGCGTTTCTTTAAAGTGGGACAATGTGTGGCATAAAAGTCAATAATAGCGATTATCTCAAAACACTTAAATTTCAGTTACCTAGTTATAGTATTGGACCCACGATATATACTGTTATAAGAAAGTTATATGCTGGCCACATCAGATATTTACATACTTTGTTAATGGAAAAACATTCTATATCTAGTGAATTCTATGAATAATCTGCAAAATACTGAAATACCACATTCAGTAGACTTGATGCAATGCAAAGCAGTAAAAACATAAATAAACTTACATGCATTTTAAATAATATGAAATTTTGTGTCAGTATGGTATGCCAGTTCCAAATGGCGTTACGACATCGTTATACTTACGTACTTTTTTTAAATAATAAAGTATGCGAACAGTGTTAATTTAGTATCAAATTCTCAACGGTGCGACGACGGAAACAACTGAAGTAGTTCAAAATATGCACGACAAAATTGATCCAAGAAAATATGTAATATGAATAGTTTTTGATCTAACAAATAACTCTAACATCCGGTTGTATTTTTGTTGGCAATATTTTTAAGTATTTATTATAAACCAAAATAAAAGTGTACTTCTACACTCGGAAAAAATCTCAGCTACTTGTTACTGAATGGGGGAATTTTACAAGACAAAAGAAAATTAATGAAACAATAAACTTTACAATCCTGAATTGAAACAGAAACTTGATGTTAGTACAGATTATTTATTTAGGTTTAAAACGTGGAATTAGAGAATGGCTGAGAAAGTAATGTTCTCTCTTAGCAAGGAGATGTAAAAATACAAGTTATGTCTTAGAAATACTTTACAAGAAATTGAATTCACCAACTAATTAAAAGTACAAGTAAATTCAGTATTCGGAAATTATAACATGTTTTAATAAATACGTAAAAATAGAAGTAAAATTATTTTTTGTAACGCCATATCCTAAAATGACATTTATTGGACAGTTTTAATGAATCAAAACAATGTCATTATTGACAAGTAAATAAAGAAAAAAGTGTGAAATAAAGAAATTTTATTTCAGTGTGAAATAAAACTTAATAGTCAACAGACAACAAATTAAAGTTCTTACATCAAACATTTTTTAATTATTATCAAATTTCATGAGCAATTTTATTCACAATTTAACGAAAATTTATATGAATAGTACTGTTACTAACATTATTTATACTTATTCCTGGAATTATAGGTTCAGATGTGTGAAAAATATTTGTTTCATTTATATTAATATGGTGGTTGGTCTGATTTTCACCAACGACTACATCGGCAGACATAGTCATTTCTGTAGTTTTGTTTGAAAATATGTTTTGAAATTTTCTTTTTGTTCTAGATGCTA
The DNA here is from genome assembly GCA_029963845.1 of Rhamnusium bicolor. NCBI lineage: Eukaryota > Metazoa > Arthropoda > Insecta > Coleoptera > Cerambycidae > Rhamnusium > Rhamnusium bicolor. The sequence goes on from JANEYF010003593.1 coordinate 56,681, forward strand.
TCTTCTATATATCCCTCAGCAATTGTTGAGGATTTCCATCCCGCATGACGTTTTAAGGTAAGAATATCAGCTCCAGAACCAGCTAATAGTGATGCCGAAAATCTCCTGAATTTGTCACCCATATACTGCTCAGGATTAGATAAGTTAAGGTATTTAACTATAATACTTGGTATTTTTGAAAATGTATTAATACCAACTCGTTGGACCGTATATTTTTCTCCTCGATATTGAAGAAAAACCCTTTTGTGATTCACATGAGCAGGGCGAATAGCTGCATATTTATCATAAATATATAGTGGATTTATTCCTTTAACTGTCTCACCAATAACCGTAAAAGTCCTTTCAATGTGGGTCTTCGAATCAGGTACTTTGACAACCAGCATGCAGTCTTTTCCCACAATGTTATCAATGGTCATATTGTAGAGTTCCTCTCGACGACAAGCGCCAGCCAACCCCATTATTAATATAACTTTCAACATTAAAAACTTTTCATCTGGTGCTTCTAGTAAAAAAATTTTCGACATTTGCTCTGTGTCTTAGCCTTATACTCAGTGGATTGTCTTTTAAAAAAAGCTTTTACTTTTTGATAATTGGATACATCTACATTATTCTTTACATTCAAAACTGCTTTAAGCTTCGACCAGAGACTTGAACATTTTAAAGTTTTTGCTTTTTCAGATAGATAAGTCAAAAGAACAGACTCAGATATGTTACTCACAGTTTTCTGCTTACACCAGTGCATAAATAAATCATATTCTTTTTCGTACAATTTTCTAGATTTCGCTGGTAATAAATCTAAACTTACAGCAATTGCTTGCTCCCTGATTTCCGGAGGAGTATAAGAAATAAAATCTTCCTCACTATCACTCATTTTGTTCCAAATAATAATTATTGTAAAGTAGACGTTTAAATCGTTCAATATTTAGTTGTTTTATTATTGGTTTCTATGGAAACAGCAATAGAATTTAGTCATTACAACAAGGTAACGTTGTCAGTTTGCCGTATTTTTACAAAATTATACCGTTTTCTAATTTCGAATGGCGATACAAAAAATTTTGTATATAACTCGAGACTAAAATGTATTTTTTTCTACTCGTGTGGTTTTTAGCACTCGCCTTCGGCTCGTACTAACTCCCCACTTGTAAAAAAAAACACCATTTTAGCCACTTATTATATAACATACTATTGTTTAAAATTAAGTAAATTGCTTATTTTTCCGATGTCCTCATTTAATATGATTTAATGTAGTATGGAAAACTCCGCTCTAATAATATTTAATGCATGATCCCAATAAACCGAATTCTTGAAAACATAGTAAGACCAGGTAAGAGTAAAAAAACTTTTAAGAAGTATTTTCATTTCAAATGATTTAATTTAGTTATCATAGACGTATATATAAAAAATGGAGGCTAAAAGGGTCACGCAACCCCTTAATTGTAATGTCATTTGAGATAAACTAGTCATTGTTTGTATATAACAAGCAAAATATTGAATTATTAATACTATTCTATTGTAGCAAATTCAAGGGAGATATCTACAAAGTCCTAAGAATACAAACAAGAAATCGTTTTTTATTTCCAACTCTTACAACATTCATAGCAATTTTATTATTTTTTGTTGTCCGAGATATTAAATATATGATATTTTTTGTTATACCCTGTACAAGGGAACTGCCCGTCAAAATTACCCATCGGAAATGAAATTTGCAAGTGAAAACTACGGGCTTTGAGTTTGTTTTCTTTATTCTTTGGTGTCGCATGAAATTGACAACGAAATGCTGGAATATTTAATTAATATATGACGGATAAGATGCTTAGTACTTGGGACGCAAACAACCGTAAAACTGTATAGCAGTAACTGAGGAACCATTGTTTATGAAATAACCGTAATGAAATTCTTAATAGTTAATTTTATATGAACCTAATTTCATAATAAAACATCCATAAACGAGAAGTTATGGTGTAAAAGCGTTATAACTTGAACATAATTCGAATATGTCACATGACACTCAGTAATCTTTATTGTATTCAATTTAAGGTAACATCTGCTTCGACCGAAAATTCGTTATCCTCATAATAAACGCATAAAATGATATTTTAATATACTTAATAAAAATTATCTGCAGTAATATCATAAGAGTGGAAATTATCGGCTATATTACGATACTTTTTACACAGTAACAAATAGTATCAGTTTCACAATTTAAAAAATTCGACCGAAAGTTCTTCTGCTAAACTGACATGATTTTTAATACACTAGATTGAATATGAGGTAGGTTCCTTGTGAAATATCTTGAAAATAATTATTTTGAAGAAAAACACTACTTTTAGAAGAGGAAAGAAAAAAATAAGTAAACTTAACAAATCGGGTGTATATGAAATTAAATTTAAGAATTGCAACTACTTTTCCTTGTCATAAAAATGTTCTTTTTTTTAATTTTGAATGTTATCTCAAGGTCAGTGATAGAAAATGAAATTATTAGTACGCAGAAGCGAATGCAAATTTCAAAGTCCAATCATTACTTAGTGCGTGGAAACGCGGTATAAAATGTTTGTCAAAATATATCACGATACAATGAAAAACTTCGTACCCTTCTCATCTGAAACCACTGTGGGTCACACTAACCATAAGATTCCTAATTTACTAACTGAAAAAAATTGAATAAAGTAAGTAAGTAAGTAATTTATTAAATAGGCAAGCCTAATATAAAATAAAAATACAAATACAGCGTATAATAATATAAACTAAAAACACTTAATTGTGTTTATCAAAATTTTAACAATATTAAAAGTGAGACTTAGATAAACATAAGAATAAACATAAACATAAAAAAATACTGTACTTTAAATAGCAAAGAAAAATACATTCTCCTTAAACAATTAAATTGGGTAGGTTGTACAATTCAAATATTGAATATGGCTATAAACAATAAATAACTGAAATTCGTACTTAAAAATCAAATATTCAGATAATTACAACAATAGGTATATTGATGACATTTGAGTTAGGTTCATCGGAAAGACTTCAGTAGCATTTTAAATGATCAATTAGTTTTCGTTTGAAGACATTGACCGATACAGAATTCTTTATACTATTAGGTAACAAGTTATATTCATTTACACCTTTGTAAAATAAAGTTTTTTGTGCTTTACTTGATTTTACTTTTTTTAAGAATAATAGACTTCTACCTCTGGTTTCATAATCATGCACTTCACTGGTATATGTAATAAACTGGTGAAAATAAGGTGGCAACTGATTATTTATAATTTTGTATATAAAGATCATTGTAAAATATTTTAAACGAGTATTCACTGACATCCATTGTAGTGTTTCTAACATTAAGTTTATTGGAGTATACTTGTTACATCTCAGAATAATGCGCATTCCTCTGTTTTGTAGTTTTTGTAATTGTTGTATTGAATTATTATTAAATAAGTATAAGATACTAGAACAATAATCAAAATGAGGTTGAATAATAGATTTATAAACTGTAATGTTTGTCATTAAAGACAAGGTTTTCGATGCTCTTGAGAAAAAAAAAGAGTTTTTTTGATATTTTATTTTTTATGTATTTGAAATGTTCTTTAAAGTTCGAGTGGTTATCAAGAAAAAATCCCAAATATTTAACTTTTCTGACAATTTCTATATTTAATTGTTGAAATTTGAGGTTGATATTATTTAAATTAATATTATTATATTTATAAGTTGTTGTTATAATCATAGCTTTAGTTTTATCAATATTTAATTTTAGTTTGTTAGTGTTTAGGTATTCTTCAATCTTAATAAGTTCATGGTTCATTTTTTCGACGGCCGCGTCTAAATTTGCATCTACAACGGCTATCGTGTATCGTCAGCAAAAAGTTTACAAAATCACATAATGTACATTTAACAAAATCATTTAAATAAATGATAAAAAGAATTGGACCTAGTACACTGCCTTGGGGTACTCCAAATTTATTTTCTAAAGGAAGCGAAAAAATATTATTTATTTTTGTAATTTGAAAACGGTTTGTTAAATAATTTTCAAACCAGGGAAGTATAATTCCATTAATACCATAATATTTTAGTTTTTCTAATAACAGATGTCTGTCAATTGTCTCAAACGCTCTCTTAAAATCAAGGAATATTGCCACAATATATTTATTATCATCGACATTCCGAATCCACTCTGAAATGGTTAATTGTAAAGCCGTTTCGCAAGAATGTTCTTTTCTAAATCCTGATTGGTTTAGAATAAATAAATTATTGCTATTAAAATAACTAAGTAGTTGTTCATATACTACTAGTTCTAAAATCTTTTCTATTGGTGGAAGTGTATTGATAGGTCTAAAATTAAAAGAATCATTACTGTTTTTAATTCTTTCTATAGGAATAACTGTACTTATTTTTATTTTTTCTGGAACTATACCGGATTGCAACGATGCATTTACAAATTGTAGTAAAGCTGGTCCTATTATATTAAAAGATTTTTTAATCAAACCCCCACTTAAAACTTCATGATAATTCATTTTGTTGTCAAGTTTTTTACCTATTTCACCTAAGGCATTAAGATCTAATAATTTAAATTCTGTAAATAAAATAAAACTGCGATGCATTATTCATATAAATTAGTTATTATCCTAAATATCTTTAATTTACTAAACAAAATAATTTATATTCTATCGTAATACATCATGCAACATGTAACGTCTTAAAATATTTATCATAAATTAACAGCTGCTCAATATATTACCTGTAGCAGCTTGTTACTTTGAAAAATTATTAATTAATATTTGACGTAGTTTCGGCTAACGATACTACCATTATTTATTTCTAAAATACTACATCCTCCTACACTACACGAGGATGTTTATCACATCGCTTCTCATACTCGGTCAATAAAATATTGTGACGCCAGACTTAATATAAGATCATAAATCATTTACTTTTTTTATATTTGCGAGTCTAATCGCATGGATAATATATAGAGGGAGTGATGAAATATTTAATTTATAATTTAATTAATTAATAAAATTAGGAAAGTAATGGGTTTTAGGAGAAGGTACAAGCTTTGGAATACAACACGTGAACCACACAGGATGAGTATAGGCCATATACACTCATTGTGGCTCTCGACAAGGTCGACTGTGGGTCATTTATAAAAAACAGATGGCCTTTCTTCTCTTATTTCGGCAAATTAGTTTAGATTAAAAAAGTTTACTGTATTACCTACCTTTTAAAGTGATTTAAATTCCAAGTCGATCCTCCGGTCTTTTTGAGATGCAAAGTGGTCAATTACTTTTTCATTAAAGTCTTCTATCTTCTTTATTAATGCCCTTTCTATGTTAGGCATAGCTAAAGAAGATAACCTTTCCTGACCCATGGTATTTCTTAAAAATGTCTTTATTCTTTTTAAGGTGGAAAAGCAACGTTCACTTTCGACGGTAGTCATAGGGAGAGAACACAAGATTTTTAACAGTTTGACACTTTCAGAAAAAGTATTGCACAAATTATTGTTAATAAAAAGGTATAACAAAGCAACTGCACCTTCACTATTGGAAAAATCTTCTCGGCTATATAATACTTCTAATTCAGTTTTAAGTTTTAAATGATTTATGACTGGATACTCCGTTTTAACTAATTTAAACATATATTGAGGAAAGCTTTCTTTATAATCTTTAAATCGATCTGCGTAAAATAACTGAAACACTGCTAAATGATTACTGAAGCCAAACCGGTTTTTGATCTCAGATGTAATTATATCACAAATTCTAATGAAATTCTCCTTTTTGATTCTTCCGTTTTACATCTCTGGGCAGACTGCATAGATGTCTCCTCCAAATAGTTATTCCAAATTTTATTTCTGATGTATTCAATTTTACTATTAAAAACGCCAATACACTTATTTACTGTTATGACATCGAAATTACATTTTTATAATTGATTGAACAATATATCACAATGAGTCATAACTAAATGAAAAAAAATTTACCCAGTAAAGAAAATGTTCATTTTGTAAGTAATTTTTTAAACCAATAGCTTAGTTTAGAGTGTTGTTTTCTGATTCATTATCAATGCTTTTTTCTAAACAATCTAATAATTCTGTTCGATAGGTATAAACAGTCTATGCACTTTGTATTAAAATTCCATCGTGTTGGGGCCGCTTTAGGTAATCTCACCTTAACAACATTATCCAACACGACTGTTCTATTTGACGATTTTCCAAAGAATGAAGAAAAGCTATGTAAATTAGCAAAAAAAATTTTTATGCTTTTATTCTGACTTGCTTTTTGTAAAATTAAATTTAGTTAATGAGCGTAACAATGAATAAAATTTGCTGAAGGATAACTTTTTTTAATTTTGGCTTGTACACCTACAAAAGTACTACTCATTACTGATGCTCCATCGTAACTTTGTGCTATCAATTTTTCAGGACTTTCATTAATTTTCAGACATTCTTACTCTTTTAAAATTACGTCTGTCAAATGCTGCAATGTGATTCCTTGAGGCTGAACAAATTTCCAAAATCTCTCACATACAACACCGTCTAAAACGTATCTAAACACAAAAACTACTTGTACTTTATCATGTTCATCTTTCAGTTTTAATATATTTTGTACAACAGTCATATTTAATAGTAAACACCAGAAACACTGTTTTACTTAATTTCACGACAACTAGAGATTTACTGATAAAATGTTCACAAATAAAAACATTAAAAACATTAAAAACAACGCGACAGAATTTACCGATCATCCCGTAGCTAGTCAGCATTAAGACTGCTTTACTGAACTTCGTACCACAGCATTTATGCTGTGTTCGTGCGTTATCGTTTCCGTAAAATGTGTCAGGGACATTGTCCCCTCCAGTGTTTTCTGCCTCTTTTGCTTTCTGACGATTCGCGCATAAGTCTATTTCACTTTAATTCGTTTGTAAATTCGGTTCATAGGACAAGTTGTGGATTGACCCAAGATTTTTAAATTCTATGAATGAATAATGTAATGAATATGAAATCCTGCTATCTAGATATTTGAATAGTATTGTGCATAGAATGAACTAGAAACTTTAATATATATTTTTTAAGAATATTAAAAATATATATATATTATATATTTTTAAACTTCAGAAAATGAATAGCTCTATTGTTTTATTTGTATGTGGGAGGTCATTGACCAAATGACCCTATAGAAGAATCGCCAGTGGAGTGCCGCATGGTTTAAACCTGTTGTTTATAATATTCAGTTCAGCTGTAGAATGACAAGTGCCCATTTTGAAAATATAATAGCCAGTTTTTTCTCCATGAATTGCCAAAAAGAAATTTACATTTGGTAGAATTTAAGTACAATTCGCTTAAATATAAGTTTTCGAGTCATTCTATCTATAAAAATAAATTTAGGAACCAGACGAGCATTAGGTACGGGGTTTAAACCCCTACCGCTGAGTAGCCTTTAACAAGGAACCAATGAAATATCTTTACAGAATTTAAATATCTCCAAATATCTCCGTTCACGAGTTATAAGGAAAAATACAGTAACGTCACCTCCAAATTTGACTAGTGTAAAAATATAATATTTCTGATTTTCCGATAAAACTAGTTTACGTATTATCAAATGAAATAAAATTCATTTTATCATGTATAAATGTCTGTTTTCTGTTGTTTAGGAAAGTTTTAATAGGTGTTTACAATATAATACTATGTCTGTCACTGGGAACCGATACCTCTGATGCTCTAGACTGATATGCCATTTTGTCAGGGACATTAACTACAAACACAGTATATTATACAATTGGGTTTGACCTTGTAGGTTTTAAACAAATAATATAGGCGTCTATCACTGTATTCTTGACAGTACAAAAATAAATTTAGTTAATTAATTAACGTCAACAAACGATTTTACAGAATTAAATTTATTATAAAAAGTATTTTTCCCTATGAAAAGTACAACTTCCTCCCCCTTTGAGAACTGTATTTGTTTTTCTTCCTCGAATTTAATTCCATAAAAACATGTATATAACTGTACACTTTTTTTGTAATGAAAAGAAAAAAGTGAGAACATGAAAGAATAAGTAAATAAATAAGGGCCTACGATGTTTCTGCAAACAGCAGCAACATATGGTGGCTCTCTGAATATATTTAAGTGATATTTGGACAGAAGGCGGTATGAAATTTTACATACCCTTAGCTGACTGTTCCTGCATGATAAACTAAATGAAAGAAAACATACGAATTAACAGGGGCATTTTCATTTACAATCGTCAAGCTTTAACACTGTACATTATAATTATAAATATGTACTAATCTACTAACAAACCTATAACAGTTACACGAAACAGGATTACAATCCCAGCGCAAAGAAAATAATCCTAGATAGAATTAAATATATTCAAAACCTACCATACAGCACTTCAAAGAGACAGAACTGTAAAAAAGCTCTTCTCCTACCTCCATTAATTCCTTTATAACACAAACTGTCGGATAACAGAATATGCAGTCAACAAGTAACGACCATGAACTCAAAAGACAACTCAATTCCTCCCGGCTAGCTCATTCACTCCGAACCTCTCAACCCTCAAGGTTCACCCTTTGGCCCATATCTGACCGTTTTAAGCCGGCTTGGATTCATCCCTTAGTTATGTTTCATTGTTTCGTGCATCTAGAGTTTCATAGGTTACAGTACAGTACGGCCAAGCTTGAATCATATATATTTTAGGGGTATAGGTAAGTAAATACGTGTTCATGTGATTATGTAATCATTAGATACAGAGGTTCATCTATATTATAAATATTTAGTTAGTTAAAATGTCCGGCAAAGACTTGGTTGTAGGTCGAGCGCTTGTTGTTAATTGATTTATATTAGTATTATATTGCATGTGATACTTCTTTGTAAATAGTTGTTATTTTTGTGTGAAAACAAAAATTGTTAATTAGTCCATTTCTAAAGGCACATCATCATTTAGTATACATTTCGTTTACAGTTATTTCGCTTAATATTGATATAGCGATTGAGCTACTTCAAAACCGCTTAAATTTTCAATTATCCGGAACGATGAAATAGAAACGAAAATAGCTGACGTAGAAAGTCATAAATACCATCTCAAGTGCAAATGAAGCTATTTTAATTAATTGGAAATTTCCTTTCGTGAGGAAAATCTATATTGCTTTGTGATATTGCTATATTTCTGCTTTTGCTCAGTTTTTATATAGTAAGACGTATTGAGTTTTAATTAATAGCTCCAAAACCTTATCAAATTTGTAGACCAGGAATAGGGCCATTTTTTTCTGCCAAAAAATTGTTGCGTAACAATTTAGTTGGCTGATTATTTAATAATAGAATAGAAATCGTTTTTTATAATTTATGTATTTTCTACATTAAAATTGTTTCTATATTAAAAAGAAATATATACTGCAATTTATAAAAAATTCTAAATGAGCATTTTTAGAAATTTTGCAAAATACTTTATTCATATCCTCGTGTGCACCCTGGGTTTTTCGTAGATGTTGTACGAATAGGTATACAGAGTGTTCGAAAGTAGAAAGCTATTTCTTGATCTGAACCAATTTTCAATAATTTCGCAAAAGCAAACGCGATTGTTGTCATTGTTATCCTTCGTATCGCATAGTGGTCCAGAACTGGAAAAATGTGCAAAATTGCATTTCTCGATATTTTTGTAGACATCTCAAATTCAGCCATTATAATGCTATTGAGGTATTATCATTCCTATAAGTTTTAGAACACACATTAATTTACTTTGGTTGCAGCAATGTTTCAAAAGTGAATGAAAGTGCAGAAATTTTTTCTATTATTAATTTACAGGTATATGCAGATTTTACTGCTCTTAAAAAAACAGCTGTAAGAGATATGGAAATTCGACTAAAGAAGATTGTCTTCCTCGCTTTGAGATGTAAATGGCATATTGCAGTTGTTGATTATAATCCTTTTAGGGTTGAAATCAATCCGTTGTTATAAGAGATTCTGGCAAAATGTATACGTCTAGTCCTCTTAATGTTTCTACTGGTATTGCTCAGGGAATTATTCCGGAGCCTCTATTATTTGTTATTTTTATAAACAATATAGGACTTCACATAGAAGATGCCTTCATATCGCCTTTTGCTGATGGTTCTACCGTTGCGGTTGATTCAGATATTATAAATGAGCTTGGTTTTAAAGCTAAAAATGCTATTATCTCTATGCAAAATTATGGCATTTGCAATAATTATACACTAACTGTATTCTATCCATATTCAGGGGCCAAAATAATTCGAACACTACACATTTTAAGTCGAAATTTTCAAGTATTGGAGAGAAATCTAATTTTGCGCACGCTTTTCCAGTTTGGGACCATAGTACGTTGTTTGGAATAGCTGTTGATTGTTTCTGAGTGCCTGTAATGTTACATGCTACAGAGGATGAACTCAATGGATACTTAGTACCTCAGAGTCGAGTTGCTCAAATGTTTTTAAAACAATTCGGGATGGGCCAAAATTTCAAGTTTCCAACAATGGGAAGTAAGTTAGGGTGTCAAACCGGTTCTCTTTTTTGAAAACGTTTGTTGAATTCAACAACTAGAGATTGTAAAATTCTAACCAACAAAGTTACTGTCAAAAATTTTTGAAGTTTTGAACGTCAAAAACACTTTTACGGAAATTAAATTTAGTTCAAGATTTTCTCCTAGGTGGCATAATTTTAAAATTCTGCTCAAGAATTGTTCAACAATGCACCTCCCGAGTTGGATATACTCGATTTAGGGTTCTTTGTTATTTAAATTAATAAGGCAAAGCTGATTTAATGGAACAAAACAAAATCTATAAACAAATATACATATTACATCAATACAAATTCGAACTTTTTATCTCTGGGCGGGGGAAGCGAGTGATTAACTAGAACAAGGTTTAAATAAAGCTTAAAGCTTAAAACTAAACAAATTCATAAACAGTGGGCCATCGCCAATTTAACCATTAATTATCGTCCCATATGCTTAAGGAATTTTATTAGTCGCCATCCTCTTTTTAAATGTGATTTTAACAACGTTCAGACTAATCTAAATTCACTGTTACCGTTAAAAAAAGGGAAAAAACGTGTAACTACTTACAATCGTCTCCCAGGACGTTGATCATTAGTTTCATAAAAGTCAAATATATTTTATACTTAAAGTCCAGAAACACGGACGGGTTTGCAATTCCTGAAAGGCAAACTATTTGTTAGACCTTAGCGGCAACACCAGCTGACATGGGTGGACACTTACCGTTGCTAGGTACCTAGTTTATAATTTAATTAAAATGGCCTTACAAGCGTGTGGGGCACAGCTCCCATATCTTTTGAGTTTCTTACTCACATACCTTCAAAAAACTTCCAGGCAAAAGATCATCTCAAATGTAGAAAAATGCAAGGTAACGTATCTCCAACAAGACACGGCAACATACCAAAAACTCACATCACCTTTCTAGCTCGTGGCTCGGCATTGTCTCCAAAGGTACAACGAAAAGTTAAGGCAACATAACCACTCGCCACAGATCCACACCGGGCCGTGGCTGCAGTCTCATTTTGCCGAGCTTAGCATTGTCTGTGTTTCGCGCTTAAAACACTCTCCAAGAACATCGTACGATCTACGCGCGCACTCATCGGAGCAGTTTTAAACACACCAGTTATTCAGTAGCGCCACGCTATTGGGGAAATATGACAATGTTTAACGAAAATATTTTAATCGAGTCTGGAATTTAAGGTGTAACTCGAACCATTTTAAGTAATAAAACGAATGTGATCCAAATTAATTATTTCCTAAAACGGACTGTTACATCGGAACTGTTGTCTAATTGCTCTGTACCAACCAGACCCCGTCCACAACCTTGTAGACCTGAGTTACTGATCATGGCAGAGCAAGGTTACGGAATTTAATTGATCTACTATATCGCTGCCCATCAGCTCGGATTATCTTAATAACGGTTTCCTACTCCAGGAGCATTTAATTATCAACCGCAGATGTAACAATAAATTAAAAAATATGTATGTTTTCTTAAAATGTTAAATGTTAAATATAAGTAAACACCACAAATTAGATAATCCACGAATCGAAACCCGAAACTGAACGGGCGAGGGTTATACTTATGGAAAAAAGCGGACACAAAACCATTCTCACGGGCATTGCCTGTGCCAGTGGTGGGATTCGACCCCATAACTACAATAGAGAGATTATCCAGTCACATTTGTCAACGCGCGCATTAACCAACTACTACACTGAACAGTAAATAATACGTTGTTTCTAATATGGTAGGTCTGGTACACCTCCCGTCCTATAACGGATAAATTCTTTTTAATTAATCACAAAATTACATTATTTGTGGTACATGTCACTTATTTAGCACTTTTCGTTTAGTATTGATGTGTATATTCTCAAACGGGGTCGATTCAATCAACCATTACAAATAATTAAAATATTTCAATCTTTATAAAAATATACTAGGTCCAAAAAAATATTTTTTACCACTTTTCATCGGCGCAACAAAATAAATATAAAGCAGAATATACAAAAAGAAACATTCAACCATCAGTCACAGATCATTAATATGAATATGTGTATTAAAATTATGACATCTGCTTATTTTATCGTCAAAAGACTTTGATGTAATTCCTCGGAAAATGTGTGCCCCTCGGAATGATTTACATACTCTTATTTCTTCCGACGACCTAATCCAAACTATTTACTTTTTCTCGGAAATATAATATGCCATAAGCTATAAATATAATTGGCCACACATTACGCGCGCAATTTATTACCGGCAGAACCAGCCTCGATAAAAAAACCTGTTTTGCTTTTTTCTAATAATCCTCGAGGGTGTATTTGCAAGATGTTACTCCTTATAACAAAATACAATGAAGGAGCGGGTAATGTAGAGGTATAGATATGTCCAACAAGTAACAACTTCCTAATCCTAGCTAATCCGGCAAAATGCTAAAATACAAGACAGGAACGTGTAATGTCGGGCATCCGAATCTTACAATTACATCTATATTTGGCTGTCATATCCATTCATTAAGATAATGTGAAATCAGAATGTGTTATAATTATTAAGATAGGCAGCGATAAATTCCGCAGAGACGACTTTTATGTAGAATAATATTGTACTGTAAATACCTAATGTGACTTGGCAGAAATGTTCGACCGGACGTACACATTAGGTTTGTTCCTACACGAGTCTGAAACTGTCCGTGACAGTCAGGAGCGTGCGCAGTACGAGTTTACGCGTTCCAACAACAATTGGACTGAAATCCCTGATTAAAAGTTAACTGTTCCAACAGGTACAAACATGGTTTGCTAATAGTCGTAAAAGTTTGCGGATTCTCTGTAAATTTCTAGTCAGGCGCATGCGCATTAGTTGTTCACCACCTAAGTATTGGTTAACCTCATTTTTCGTTGCTGTTTACTCTTTTTCAAAGTAACTTTAAAATAAAAATGAGTGATCTTTCTACTGAAATTGAAACATCAGCGTCTTCTCTCAGTGATTCAGCTGAAGAACTAGAAGAACTGTTAGAAGATAGGGTTCGACCTAAGAACGAGAATTATTTTAATCAAACTATCCCACAGTACAATGCACAAGAATTTTTAGAGCATTTTAGAATTAGCAGGCATGTGGCTAACTCTATAGCTGAAGAATTTCAAAATAGTGATTATTACAAACGCCATGCTGGATGTTATGGGAAATTAAATGCACTAAACCAAACATATATTTTCTTGTGGTTTGTTGGCCATCAAACTGCTAGTTTTCGCGACGTAGCAGATAGGTTTAGCATAACAATTAGTAGTTTATTTCGAGTAATACAAAGGGTATCATATTTTTTGAGCAACCTATCTCCTCAGATAATAAAATGGCCAACATTGGAAGAAAAATGAAATTGAAAGCCATTTTAGACAAAACGGATTTCCTGGAGTTTTAGGGGTAATAGATGGGACCCACATTAAAATTGATAAACCATCTGACGACCCTGATTCTTACATTAATAGGAAAGGATTCTATTCGATTCAGGTATGTAATTCTTAAAATAATTTAGTAGGCAGGTAGTTGAATAAAAATAGTCCCTTCTATCTTATGGGTAACTTGTAGTTTTGAGTAATGGAGGATGCTCTCCAGAGTTTGATTTGCATGATTTCTTTTAATTATTTATAGAGTGTAAAAAAAACCACTGTATTTATTTATTCCCTTCTATAAAATTAAAAGCAACAGATGTTTATACATTTTTGTTTTATTATAGGTACAGTTACTCTGTGATCATCAGCTTAAAATTAGAGACGTATTTATCGGATACCCTGGGTCAGTTCACGACAGTCGAGTCTTTCGTAGTTTGCCTTTGTGTCAATCTTTACCTGAGAAAATGCCATGACCTTTATATATTGGGAGACAGCGGGTATCCTCTTTTACCTAATTTATTAACCCCATTTAAGGACAGGGGGCAGTTAACAAGGGCTCAGAGTAATTATAATGTAAAATTATCAAAAAATAGGTATTTGATTGAACATTGCATTGGTTTATTGAAGCAAAAGTTTAGACAACTTTTTCATGTTAAATTGAGAAGCATAATTAGCATAGCACATTTAATAAGAGCTTGCTGTGTATTGCATAATATGGCATTAATGGACGATTTTCACTATGAAGAAAATGAGAATCAGATTGAAAGAGTTTTTCCAGTTTTAAATATGGATGAAAATGACCCTGATGAAGAACCGGAAGACAGAAATGGCATTCATATTAGAAATCGTGTTGTAAATATATTAAGGCAATAAATTTAATATATAAATACTTTCTAATTTATTTATTAAACAAAGAAAAATATAAATAAACATGACATTACATCTGTTGGTAAAACTGAACAAAATATACTTAAGTAGACCCTTTAACAGGTCATTTCTTTCTTCTATAAGTTTATTTCTTTCTTTATTTGTTCTAATTTTTGTTTTGAATTTCCAATTTTTCTTGTTCGATTTGAAGTCTTTGTTTTTGATACCTACTCTATCTTTCCGCATATTTTCTAATATTTTATTTCTGTTAAGCACTGCACTGCATCTACTCCTTTTAGGAGTTTCAGTCACAACTTGAGTAGTTTCAGGCGTTTCAACTACAACCTCAGTAATATTATGTACCTCGGGTAGATGGTCCACGCTTTCATTACTCAATAAAATTTCAGGATGAATATTTTTTTTCTTCTTAAAAATAGCATCCATCTCTTCAATAAATTCGAAATATTTTTTTCCTCTTCCAGTTTTGTTCTGATTGTCGACATATTTTTTATAGCCTCTATCGAGGACACGCCATTTATTTTCACAATGGGCTGCAGACACATTAATTTTTAATATGTTGTTAATTTCAACTGCTATGACTTCCCACAACTTTTTTAAATTTCTTATTTGCAAAGTCCCAACTTTTTGTCCTGTATTTTTTATATAGGTCTATTAAGACTTTCGTTTGATTTGATGTCCATGATACATAATCCAGAGGAAGTTAAAACAGGCTCTCGCTCAGCTTCTACACTTTTTGCATTACTAGTACTAGCAGGAACATTTATAATAATAAATTCATCTAAAGCTAAAATAAAGTAGTCAAGTGTATAAAAGATTTCTAGTGAATAGGAATTTATTACCTTCCATATCTTTTTTTCTTTCTATTAACAGCAGAGACAACAAGAATCAAAGCAAGTACAAAACACTTTAGAGGTTATGTTTACGTTTCTACTATCAGTTCTCTCACGTCCGAAAATTCAAGTCAGTTGTCAATTGTTCCAACATGTCTACAAACTACTAGTTTGAAATGTCTAATTACACGCATGCGTACTGAACACGAGTTACAAACTGTTAGTTATTTGTCAGGGATTCTATGTAGGAACAAACCTATTATAATAGGCTTAATAAAGGAAATTAACTAGTAACAAATGCAATAAACTGTTACAATTTATAACTTACCGTCTTAACTAACTTGATGAACTAGTTTGGTTATCATAAGCTGGAGAAGATGTGTAAAAACTTTACAGCATCAAGTATGTTTCTATGGTTGTCTCCGTGAGTAATGTTCGCTGTGATAAAAAAATATGCTTCTATTTTGAGAACGACCTTTCGACATCTATTGATGTAGTACAGGCATACTTAAAATATTCTTTGAATGCACTTAAGGGGCCTAGTCGGGAAAAAAAGCTTCGGATAGCTGTGTCACTCTCTAGAAAGTTTTTATACACATGCGCCGCTGAATAATTTTGCTCTTGACTATACCTTCACTGGACGTTTTATTCACTGATTTCATTGAGGTGCGATTCCCGATAGAGGTAACACTTCCTTGCTCTATTTGTAGTGACAAAGATACTAATTTAGAAAATTCATTTTAATCAAATAGTACAGAATAAAAGTTTGAAACTTGCTGAGCATAATTAGGAAGATTCATTCTAGAAGACATGTATGAATTTTTCCTCGAATTTTACAGATTGATATCATAATTCAGGAGCTAATCACGTTCAAATTTCACTTATATTTACAGTATAAATTTTCCCTACATAAAGTGAAAATTAATTAAAATAGATATACATGTACCCTCTAGTACACTTTCAACTACTGATCCTCCAAATTTGGTGTAATTTGACCAAACCGTATGGAAGAAATAAATTTTGAAAAATTACCTTTACAAACAATATTTCGATTAGCCCTCTTAACGGATCTGGGGTTGCGCCATCAGTACCACCATAAATTTGTCTTAATCTGGTAAAACCGGTGTCTTGCTTTAGCAGACGTGTGAACTTTTCTCTAACGGGCTCATTTTTTGCGTCACCTGTAGAGTGTGGCAGTCGATTTACTTCGTCCACTATTGTGGCTAACGACAACGCACTGTTCTGTAAGTTTTGTATGGTATCATGTAGTCTTTCATAGTTCTTTTTTATAGTGCATTTTCGAAGCCACCCAATTTTTTTACTTTTATGCTGCACAGTAATTACGTAACCTCTACAATCATATTTATCCCAGCACATCAGGTCTGTCTCGCACACCTTACAAATTATTGGAGCACCATTATAGAATAAATCTAGGAATTCACTGATACATTTATTCACTTTGTTAGTGTATGGCCGTTTTTTACACTTGCGCACGTCTGACATTTTATTATTAAATTAATATCAACAATAAAATACAATAAATAAAATTATCAACAATACAACAACATAAAATACAACGGAGAGGGATAAATTAGCGTGTAAACACTACAACACCCTTATATACAGGGTGTCTCACCAGGAAATGCATCGATCGATATAGGGAAAAGTACGAACCAGAAAATTTCGAAAATTTTGAGAATTACTAATGGCAGTGTGGCAATCCAACTAAAATAATTACAAGCATCTGGCACTTCTGGTTATACCGGATGTCGATACTAACTTGCTTATTTTAAATAGAGTACCCAATATATTTTTAGAGTTTTCGAAAAGAGCATAAAATTCTAAGTCAAAAAAATGAAGAATACCCTATGTCTACACCCAGCCATTTTAGAGATATTTGACAATTTAAAAAAAAATTTTGACAGGTGCAATTGTTTACAATCTCCTTTATAATTTTCTTCGTGTTAAAGATACTCAAGGATTCAGTTCACAGAATCTTAATTAAATATAAATTTCACCCGTTTTCGTTCCAAATGGTTCAACGATTAAAAGAAAAGAAAAGAGAAAATTTTTTATGAATTTATTCTAATAAGGTCTGTAGGCGACGATTCTTATTTGAAGCTAAATTTACCAAAAATGAACTTTTTAATCGACACAATTCGCATTATTGGAGTGACTCGGAATCCTCGTGTATTCAGGGAGCGAAATTTTCAAGAAAGTTGGCAGTTTAATGTTTACTGTGCCATAAGAACGATAGAGTTGTGACATTAGAATTTTACCAGGAAAATTTAAACAGTAAGTTATAAAGATTTCCCTCTGCTAATATGTATAGTTAATTTTTTTGTTTTCGTTTTTTTTTTTTAGATGAGAGATGTAAATATTTTACAAAAATTTAATTAATAACTATTTAGAAAATTTACCTCTCGTCGAACATAGAAACATTTTTTATCAGCACGACGATGCTCCCCACATAACGCCTATTTGATAAATAATTTTTTACAAGAAACTTTTTACGATCAATGGATCGCCAATAATGGACCTTTCCTATGGCCTCCTCGCTCGTCCAATTTATCAGTTTTAGATTATTTTATTTGGGGAATTATTAAAAATAAAGTTTATGAGAGCCCATTAACAACTATTGAGGATTGTATGCAGAGAGTAAGAAATGCATTTCAAAACTTATCACAGGATTCAATTAGAAGAGCTACCCATGAAGAACTAATCCGAGGGTGCGAAAAATGTGTGGAGGTTCGAGGGCGGAATTTTGAACAATTATTAAATTAAAATGTAATCATGTTTTTAGTTGATTTTATCTTGACTATTTTGGTTTATGCAAAGTGTCTTCAATACAATTAATAGGCATGATACAATAATAAACAAATTCAAAAAATCTTCGTGGGTGTAATTTAAATGCGCTGGCATTTTTTGACATAAGAGAATGACTGACATTACTGATTGTATCTAATCATGGCTAATTTGATAAAATTTTTACTAAAAAATTCTTGAATTTCTAAGAAAATCGCAAATATTTCAAAAAGTTGTAACAAACCCCTACAACTCTTATATCAGAAAAAAAGGAATTTAATTATACATTACTTGGTGTAAAAAAAATACAGGGTGTTCCATTTGACTTACGCTAGTTTTCGCGGTTTGAGGTTTACAAAATGTAACGTCAAAAATGGAACACTTGGTATACTTTTATTGAATTTCCTTAAACTGTAGAGCGTAGCTTTCTGCATGCTAAAAAACAAATGAGTATCTTTTACACGAAGAAAGTTATAAAGGTTATTGTAAACCATTACACTTGTCAAAATTTTTTTAAATGTCAAATATTTCCGAAACGGCTGGGTTTAGGCATGCTTTTGACTCAGAATTTTATGCTCTTTTCGAAAACCTTAAAATATATGGGGTGTTCCATTTATAATAAGCAAGTTGGTATCGGCTGCCGGTATAACCGGAAGTGCCAGATATTTGTAATTATTTTAGTTGAATTGGCTACACTGCCGTTAGTAGCTCCCTAAATTTTCAAAATTTTTGGCGCGTGCTTTTCCATATATCGATCGATACAGTTCCTGGTGAGACGCCCTATATATATTCCATTTACATTTTTTTTACTCATCTAGTTGCCTTATGTTTTTTGTTATAGCGTAATTTTTATTTTAATGTATTTTTTTTTACTGTAATTGTTCTCATCCAGTAATTGGTCATTATGACTCTTTGATGTGATGTATCTAAATAAATAAATAAATATTGTGTCATTTCGTGCAGACTGTTTTCCGTATAACAAACCACTTTATTTTTTTGTTTACTGTCGGCCCCGTAATTACGAATTATCCGGTATATAAAAATTATATCATAGCAAATAGATAAAAGTCTATATTACATAGCTGAAATAATGAAAGAAACATAATAATAACAACTTTGGATTGCCTACAATAATCAAAATATTACGACCTAGCAATAGAATTTTATGCTAAAATTAAATAGTTTTATGACGCCTGCGGCAGTTAACTGTACGTAATTACCTATCTGTTATTTGTATTACTGGTTTGCAGTAAATAATCAAAACAATTCTTCATTGTATACATAGTATTTTTCCAATGATTGGGCGTAGATTATTTAAAAAAACGACTTTCTTGTTTTTTGTAAAATGACAAACACGATTTGTATGTGATTTTGTCATGCATCGCTCAATCCTTTTTCAAAAGGGGTTGATAAAAAAGGATGCAACAAGAAGGTGAAAAAAATGTTTTACGAGTTCTACTTTTTGGTAAGGCTGGGAATTTTCCAGATTTTAGTATTCGAATATTCGTTCGAAAAAATATTCGAATAATCGAACTATTCAGATATTCGAATATTCGGATTATTCGAATTATTCAAATAAATATTCGGATATTCGAATATTCTGATTATCGAATTATTCCAGTATTCGGATATTCGAATAATTCGAATTATTCGAATACCTATTTGAATAATTCGAATATTCGAATACTCGAATAATCCGAATTATTCGAATAGATATCAGAATAATCCGGATCCTCGAATATTCATTATTAATAGGTCTAGCACTGAATACTAGTGAATAATGAATACTCTATTTGAGTATTTGGTTGGACAGACCACAATAATAGTCGTGACGTAACCCTCTAAGCAGGCAATTTGATTTGCTTTCCATACCCACAATAGGGTATGTTTCCTGTACATGTGCTTTAAGGGTCAGAATTATTTAGTTAGTATTTTATTTTAGGATTGAGGCGCTATTGTTCACATTTAACTACTGAAGCTTAAATAAAACGAAAACAGAGCTAGTTTATTATACTTCTGTGTCATCACTATTTTTCCTTTTCGAAAAAATAAAAGTGCTCTAAAATTAGAATGTTTTTAAAAAAGACGCAGATTATGAAGGTAAAACAAATACATGAAGAGTCAAGAGTTAAATATTTACAGGTTTTTTAAAATTTAAAATTTAATTTTAACCCCTGCCTTAGTACAGTAAGAATAAGGTCGAGGCGAGAAAGAGATGGAATAGTTTGACTGGGAGTAAAACGTGCCACTAATGTGGTCTATTTGTATATTTGGATTTTAGAATAGGTACCTACCTATACCTACTATCCACCTACTTTTGGGTGGATGCATACTGCATACCTATTCATACATAATTTAATATATTTTAATATTAAAATTTACTCAAATATAATTGAATATTCGAATACTCGAATATATTCGAGTATTCGAATATTCGGAGTATTCGAATATTCGAGTATTCTAACATATTCAAGTATTCGAATATTTCGAATATTCGAATAATTTTCCATTAGAATAATTCGTATTCAAATATTCGAATATTCTAAAACTCGAATTATTCGTATTCGATTCCCAGCCTTACTTTTTTGGTAGGTTTGGCATCAACTCCTCTATAAAAAAGACGTGACAACACCTATCAACTTATGTATATTTAATCTATGTTTGTACATAGTCTTTAAGCCTCTTATTTTCTCAACTTAACGAGATATTTCAAAAATTCAAAAAACGCTTCGTTAAGTTCAACTTATTCTACAAAAATTACGACAAATGATGATTTTGGCAGATCTACGCTAGACATCGCGACGATTTTTACGGATTTTTTTAAGGGCTACAGTTATTACTGGACAGTATGAAATACCTCATTATTTTGAAGAACTTTTTCTAATACATTTTTTCCTAATTTCATTTGTTTTTGAGTTATCAACAAACAAAATGATTGAACCATAATTCCTACCAATATCTTTTTTTAAAATTTCTCTTCCATTTAGGAAATAAATGCCCTGTGAAAGAATTATGGGACACCCTGTATATTATTTTGAAAACTGAAACTGAAAAAAGAGTATCGTGATTTTTCTTTAAAATACTGATTTCTTTCAATTCAATTCAATTTCTCGTAAAACCGAACAAGGAATAACGGAAAGAAAAGCGCCAAATAGCGTTTTTAGTTAACACACTTTGAAAAATAACAGACGAGTACTTGACCTGTGAAAATCACAGACCATTAAATTGACCAGTGAATATCACTTCTGCGGTCAAGTGTCAGCGATGTCGGCGTTTGAACCCCTATTTTTCAGCCAAAATCAAAGGGCCAATGACTTTGTCAAGTACGCACTTGAGTTGGCGTTTTCATATATTCATATATTGTACTCGGGTTCGCTATCGAAGAAAATCAGGAATATCTCATATGAAACTCTTAGGAAATTGGATTTGTTCAAATTTCATTACAGAACAAACGAGAACATGGTAAAGAAATAAACATACATTTATTTTTAGTCTAGTCTATAAGCTTAAAAATGGTGTTAATTCTACATACTATTATTAAAATTATGTGGTTTAGCTCATTCGATCCGGAATGATGTCTAGATCATTGTGCCAAATAATTAAATTAGCCCATAAAAAAATTCCAAAAAGTTATAAACAATTAAACACCTTCAAAAAATAGTGTTTGGTTTGTAGCTTATTGTTCGTAAATTATAAATATTTTCGAAATTTGAAAAAAGATCCTTAAAAGAGGAGGAAATTTAGTAAAAAGAAAGTTCCAACTCCCGGAACTGTACCTCCATTATTTATAATTTTAATTTAACGCTGAAAATAGCCCTCCGCGCGCCATTGTTAGGTTGCGCGCACGGTCCTCGAAAGTGAGTACGTCACTTAAAAAATTTTTTTAAGTACTTAAAGTTAATTGAAAAATCTAAAAAAATTATAGTATAATCTAAACACTTTAAAGAATTGATTCCTGTTGGAATTTTTCATAAAAAACAAATTTTTCAATATGCTAGACGATTGTTAATTAACAAAATTTTTTGAAACTTCCTTCATCGTTCTAAACTAAAAAAAATGTTTAAATAATTGCCGTAAAATTATTTCGCTTCGTGGAGCTCTTCTTATATACATACAAAACAAGATTGCGTCATCAAAGTTTTAAAAATGTTAATACTTTGTTTATAATATTTTTTTTAAGTTAACAAAAAAAGAAAAAACACAATAATGTTGTAAAGAAAATTTTTTCTTTATTTATTATTATATTTTCGTTTTTATGTCAATAAAAGACATTTATTAATTGAAAAAAATAATTTTTTTCTCCATTTGTTTATAAAAAATTTTATAAACAAATGGACTACTTTATATTTTTAAAAATTTTTTTTTCTAATTTTATAGAGAATTGTCAATTATGATTTTTGAAAAAAAAATTTTTTTCTTAATAATTATTTTTAATTGTTTATAATCGTTTTTCTATATATTTATTGTTTAAATTATTAGTTAAGAAATTTTTTTTTCTAAAAATCATAATTGACTTTTCTCCACAAAATAACAAAAAAATTTTTTTTCATTAACAATTGCATTGTTTATTAACTTTACAATTTGTTATAAACAAATTCTCAACTTTGTTTTATTTTTTTTCTGAAAGTAATAATAATTACAAAAACGACCTCGTGCATTAAAATGCCTTCAAGTTCAATAACCGAATTCGCATTATTTACAGAGCTAGAAGCCGCAGAAGTTCGAAAAACCCCAAAAAATCTTCAATTTTTATAAACAAATGCGTAAAACAACAAATTAATAATAGGTAAAAAATATATGACTGACATTATCTGAAAGATAATTTCATTGTCTACAAAAATGACCTGAATGTTAATTGTCGTATCTTTAATAGTTTAAAAGTTATATTAGCTTTAAAGTCAACAAATGGATCAGCTGCTGCAATTTTTTGTAGCACGTATATTTTCAAAATTACATAAAAAATAGAATGAAATTTTTTTCGGTATTTTAATGCACGAGGTCGTTTTTGTAATTATTATTAATTTCAGAAAAAAAATAAAACAAAGTTGAGAATTTGTTTATAACAAATTGTAAAGTTAATAAACAATGCAATTGTTAATGAAAAAAAAAAATTTTTTTTGTTATTTTGTAGAAAAAAGTCAATTATGATTTTTTTAGAAAAAAAAAATTTCTTAACTAATAATTTAAACAACAAATATATAGAAAAAACGATTATAAACAATTAAAAATAATTATTAAGAAAAAATTTTTTTTTCAAAAATCATAATTGACAATTCTCTATAAAATTAGAAAAATTTTTTTTTAAAAATATAAAAAATAGTCCATTTGTTTATAAAATTTTTATAAATAAATGGAGAAAAAAATTATTTTTTTCAATTAATAAATGTCTTTTATTGACATAAAAACGAAAATATAATAATAAATAAAGAAAAAAATTTTCTTCACAACATTATTGTTTTTTCTTTTTTTGTTAACTTAAAAAAAATTATTATAAACAAAGTATTAACATTTTTTAAAACTTTGATGACGCAATCTTGTTTTGTATGTATATAAGAAGAGCTCCACGAAGCGAAATAATTTTACGGCAATTATTTAAACATTTTTTTTAGTTTAGAACGATGAAGGAAGTTTCAAAAAAATTTTGTTAATTAACAATCGGCTAGCATATTGAAAAATTTGTTTTTATGAAAAATTCCAACGGGAATCAATTCTTTAAAGTGTTTAGATTATACTATAATTTTTTTAGATTTTTCAATTAACTTTTAAGTACTTAAAAAAAATTTTAAGTGACGTACTCACTTTCGAGGCCGTGCGCGCAACCTAACAATGGCGCGCGGAGGGCTATTTTCAGCGTTAAATTAAAATTATAAATAATGGAGGTACAGTTCCGGGAGTTGGAACTTTTTTTTACTAAATTTCCTCCTCTTTAAGGATCTTTTTTTCAAATTTCGAAAATATTTATAATTTACGAACAATAAGCTACAAACCAAACACTATTTTTTGAAGGTGTTTAATTGTTTATAACTTTTGGAATTTTTTATGGGCTAATTTAATTATTTGGCACAATGATCTAGACATCATTCCGGATCGAATGAGCTAAACCACATAATTTTAATAATAGTATGTAGAATTAACACCATTTTAAGCTTATAGACTACACTATTTGGTGGTAATATAAAAATCCTTTTATTTTTATGTTATGTAATCTCTTATTATTCCAAGCAACGAAGCGGTAATGTTTATATCAATCAGAACAAATTCGCGTGAAGCTGATTTTACAGGGTTTGTTATATTCAATAAAGCATGAACATATGCTGTATTGCATGTAAAATATATATTTCAATCAACATGGGTATAAGAATGTTTCTCTACAGAAATACGGGATGTTAAAGCTTTCACCTACAAATTGTTATAATTTCAGTAAAGATGTGGCTAAAAGACTAAATAACAGAGTTACTATTTCTCCCATAATATTTTGCCTTCTCCCCTTTCTGTAGAAAGAAATCTTGAAAATGGTAATGATAATTAACTTTTCAAGTTTATAAACACATAAATTTTTCAGGAAAATTTTCTTCACATTCTTCTGTTTTGGTGACATTTTGAAAATTGTCTTGTAGTCATATGAAGATGAGTCAACTTATTCTGAAGTTTCTCTCACAGAAACCTTAGATCAAAGAACATAAAACCTTAAAAAAAGCAGCTTTCTTGGAAAACTACTACAATAAATGACAACATTCCAACACGGCCCCAGGAACACGAGTTTCAAATTTTTTGCAGACAAAAAAAAATTTTTGAAATTTTTAAAAATTTTGCACGGTTTTATTTCTTTCTTTGTAACATTTTTTCTTGATGAACACGAATGAACGAATGAACACAACGGTTTGATTGCCAGTGAAACGATGTTTTAAAAACTGAAAACTAATCGAAAATGAGTTAAATAAATCAGAAACACACAACATTCCCGTTTTCTGAGCTAACTCTGTGCATTTACGGTTTTAGTTATTTATGGATTCTATGAAATACATAGTCATGTATGAAATATTTCCAATTAATGATACACAACATTGTTTTGGAATTATGCCAGATATTATATTGTATTCGCATGCAAAATTAAGTTCGTCTCAAGCGAGGAATGTTGCCATTAAGCCCACGGCTATCAATGTATTATCTGTTAAACAATGTTTATAGTGAACCTAACAGAAGGTATTTTTCTAACTGATCGCATTACTACTTAAAATTTATTCTTACTGTACATATATTCTGAACCTTGAGCTTTAGAAGAAAAAAACACATTAAGAAACGAAAAATGTGTCAGTTTCTACCAAACGCCAGTTCTACTAATTAAAAAAAAAGCTGAAGATGTACTTATAAATATTTATTAAGTATAACACTAGAAAATAGATCTGACGTCAACGGAATAGTCAGAAGGCGATTGTAACATATGATAAAAACCAAGAAAGTAATAAAATATTCTGTCGACCTTTCGGAAACTTCCCGCTCTTAAAACATTATACAGGGTGTCCCGAAATTAGTGTGCAATATTTTACCAGCTGCTTTTTACGGCCAAAAATAGGAAAGAAATCATTTAGAAAATGATCCACAAATAAGCAATCGAAGATTTCAGAAACTGTCAACATACCTCGCTCAATAGTTAATAAAAAATTTAAGTACCTAGATAATTATTTATCTTAATTAATAATTGCAGATAGGAAGAATGACGGTAATGCAAGGAATACACCCATACCATTTTAGACGCGTGCAACATTTAACGGAGGCAGATTTTTTACCACGACTCCAGTTTTGTCAATGGATATTAGCGAACAGAAATATTCTTCCTAGCATATTATGGACTGATAGGCAATGTTCACTAGGAACGGAGCTTTTAATATGGACAATATGCGTCATTGGTCGGATGAAAATCCACGAGTTGTTCAGCGCACAAATTTCCAACATAGATTTTCGGTGAATTTATGAGTAGGAATCATTTGGGATTAAGTAATTTGCCCAATAGAATTCCCCAATCGTCTTAATGCAGAAGAGTAATTAAACTTCCTCCAAAACGACCTTATCGATTTAATACCGTTGAATGTTCAAGACGAGGTTCGACAAAATATGCATTTTCAACATGACGGCGCATTTTGGGCGCAATGTTCGAACTTGGTTACATCAAAATTTTCCAGGCAGGTGGATAGGTCGAGGTGGTCCTATAGCTTGGCCACCTCGTTCACCGGATCTAAACCCATTAGATTTTTACTTTTGGAGTTATATAAAGGGTTTGGTTTACGCCACTAAAGTAAATACACGAAAGAACTACTTCAACGAATAAATCAGGCCGGAAATGAATGAAGAAGAAATACATTCAAGACTTTACGGGCTTCTCAGACTTTAGAACGTCGATCGAGGCTGTGTATCCAAGAAAATGGAAATTTGTTTGAACACCTGTTACAATAAAACTATGTAAATTTCAAATTTAATTTTGTTGATATAAAAAGATTACTGGATGATTTTTGTTCATATTGAGTATGATAGTTTCGCTCGAGTTATTCATAAAAAAATATTTTTCACCTATTTTCGAAGCAACGAATTAAAAATATTAGTATGTACTTTATATGGACATGAAATAATAGACAAAACTCATCTGGTACAACGTATTTTGCTCCACATGTTATAAAATTTAAAAAACAAAATAAGTTAAATTTTAAAATTTTCAAGTCGATATTATTCAATAACGGTGCATTTTATCGATATTCATCAAGAGTACCTTTTTACGTATAAAACTCTAAAATTTCATATTCTATCGTCAAAAATAGAAAAAAAGTTACATACAAAAAAGTTGTGGTTATATTAACCCCACAACTCCCCAGTTTGGGACAGCCCTGGATAAAATTTTCGAATTATTTCCATTTCATCTTATTACACATAAGAAGTGTAGCGGCTGTGTAAATTTTCAATATTTTACTGAGTGGTTTTGGAGACATTCGATAAAAAACCTTTCTCGGGGGACCCACTTTTAGGGGCCTGTAGCTCCCTTAGGAAGCATTTTTCGACCAATGTTTATATGATTTTTTCCTATCTCTGACCGTAAAAGCAGTTGGTAAGATATTGCACACTAATTTCGGGACACCCTGTATAAACTTTTATGTAGAACACGGCGCATATTACAAAAGAAAACACCGAAAACACATTAGCTATGTGCGGTTTGAAAAGGTACGTAATGTGTGTGACAAATTTATCTATTTTACTTTCTATCGACTCCCCAGTTCAAATCCCGGCTTAGACTCTGACAAAGTCGATGGACTTAATTGTCTGTTCACGTTTTTCATCAGTGTAATCTCTGCCCGTGCAGTTAGGGCTTTGGACTTGCGGGTTGTGATATTTTATGTTTATATTTTATGTTTTAAAATTTCTATGGATAACTTGTTTTTCATTAGAACATGAAATGGTGTATATCCGTCTAATAGGGTATACAGCATGTCATCCATAGTAGGCGCTTTAATATTCTTTAAATATTTTCTATACTTTTTATTGAATAGTCGTAATAGGGACACCATTTAACTCTAGATGTTACAAAAGAGTAATTACAATGCTCTGAAATTACTGAATTCTATGCAGTTCCTAATGACAAATCCTAAGGTTTTATTATAAGTTTTGATGTTAGATTATTAATATGATATTTAAAAGTGCGTATAGCATCAGAAGCAACACCCAAATTATCTGAATAATGTTAGATTTATTGAGTAACTGTAACTTATACTAAATATGTTTATTTGTGATAGATATTGTGATATTTTGAGATATTTAAAGATAATTTATTGACTATAAACCACAATCAAATCAGACTCGATATCGTTTATAAATTGTACTAATAGAAGAGGGCCCAAGTTAGAGATCTGAGGAACCCCTGACGTAGAAATTATTTCCTCTGTGAGATAAGACTTGAATAATAAGAAACCATGGAGAAATTCCATTAAATATTATATATAAGAACAGGGCATCTCCAAATTAAGGAAGAAAACGACAGTTTTTATTCTAGTTATCATGTAAAATAATGTTCCCCTTTCCACATCTGACGCTTAATGCGTGGAGCGGTAATAAATTATTTAATCATGTAAAACGTAATTAAACCGTTTCCAGTGTGTTCACCTATATTACACTTAACCAAAATTGCTTCTGCTAATAGTGACTATTTATAATTCAAATTATTGTTAAAGCTAGCAAGTGTGATTCTCACTTAATACTCTCATTTGTAAAGTAAGTATTCTTGTAACTTGTGGATATACATCTAATACAAACGAACTGTTTACTAATCCGACATAAGGACCTTTTACAGCTACACATTGTCTAATTCTAGAATTCCCTATGAACCGTGAACTGCGAATAGAAGGAAGTTGGTTTTGCACGAATGAATCATTGTTGTAATACACCGTTTAACGAGAGCTTAAACAATTGAGTGGTAGTGGCACATGTGGGTAACTCAATTGGACATTTATCATTGAGGTTATTTAAGACATAACTTCATTTCGAATAATACTAAAGATCCTCACCGATTAATAACTAAAATTTATCTTAAATTATTAATATCTGAAATCAAATTCGGGAGAGCTAAATCTCAGAGATGTGTGATTAGTAGGGCTGTCAAAAATGTTCCGTAGGACAGTGGCGTACGCGAAATTAACTAATACGAGAAACAATAAACTTACAATTTATAACAATGTATGTAAAACTTACCCTCTTAACTAGCTTGATGAACTAGCTTGATTATCATCACAAACTGGAGAAGATGTGTAGCCATTTTGCAGCATCAGGTATGTTTCTATGGTTGTCTCCATGAGTGACGTTCGCTTTGGTGAAAATATATTCATATATTTTGAAAACGACCGTTCGATATCTACTGATGTAATACACGCATACGTAAATTAGTCTTTGAGCGCACTTAACGGATCTGGGGCTGCACCATCACATATTTGTCTTAATTTGTAAAACCGGTGTATTTATTTAACACACTTGCGAACTTTTCTTTACCGCGCTCATTTGTTACGTCACCTATAGCGTGTAGTAGTAGATTTACTTCGTCCACTATTTGCAGTGACTCCGCTAACGACAACGCACTGTTTTCTAATTTTTTTTATGCTTTCATGTAATGGTTTGTAGTTCTTTGCAATATTTTTAAAGCTGTTTCAACGGAAATATCTTCGAATTTTGTTTGGCTTTCCTTAATAGCTGTAGCCTCATCTGGATTGAATTGTAGATCACAGCTTTTATTTGTTGGAAATATTCAGCATAATAAAAAGCTGCCTGCAATCATGTTCCCCAACGTGTAAAAATCGGCTGTGGTGTTTCAGGAATACCGGGGCACTTTCTATGAAATGCACGGAGACGTTTAGGAGATTTAAGAAACACTTTTTTTGTACTTGCTATTAACGCATCCACCTCTGGAAAACCTTTTCAAATAGTTTCTGCCACAAGATGTAAAGCATGCACGTTACACGTACCATGTATAAACGTACAACCTTGTTCTTGCAAATAACGGCCTACCGAACGCATCAACGCTTGACTTTTTGACAGTCAAATTTTTCTAACGTCTCCAGCACCACCCTGGTATTTGTTTCGCTAATACACTGACTTAGTCTTTTGCTAGCTAGTAACAGTGGAACTGTCGGTTTAAGACGGTCCAGTACTCGTACTATAACATTTAAAATTGAATTTTTTTTACAATCTGTTTTCTCATCAACAGATAACCACAGAGCCGTGTATTTTTTAATTCACATTTCATCTTATTTATCGTGTCTACGTGTACAGTTGGTAGATAGTTACATAACGTTGTGCGACTTGGTAACTTCACCTGAGCATTTTATTTATTCCAGAACTCTCGAAATGGTTGTTTATCTAGTATGTGCAGCGGAACATCACAGGCAATCAGCATTAATAGTAAATTAAACATAAACTGTGTTGTCGAAGGCATGCCATTTTTTTTATTTTTATAGTGTACACTATTTACGTGAAGTCCACAGTCACGCTGATCCCAGCACATCAAATCTTTCTCGCACACTTTACAAATTATTTTAGCACCATCATAGAATAAATTCGGGAATTTACCTATGAATTTATTCACTTTGTCAGCAAATGGCCGTTTTCTACCCCTACGTACGTCTGCCATACTTTATTATTAAATTAATATCAACAATACAGTATAACAAATAAAATAAAAACACAAAAACAATATGCAATACGCCCAAATGACTTAACGTGTACACAACTCGAAAGCTAATAATAGACTAGACTGGTGAAATAGTTTTGCGGTCAAGGTGAATACCGGCGACAGTAAGTACATCTGTACTCTACGACCATGATACACAGAAACGATCTGCAGTTTTAGTGATTAGGCAGACATTATCAAATGCTTGGTTTCATACCATCATATTTTTTTGTCGGTCTTGATGGTTCTTCTGAAAATTTCCTTTCAGTTTTATTCGTTATCAAGGAAGTTTATATGATTAAGGCACATTTAGTTCTGTTAAAATACCTTCAGGTGTCAGAATTACAGGACGTTTTTGACAAATAGAATGCCTGGTGTATACCTGGAAACGTGATGTGATGGACAATTTTTTGTTGGCAGATTTTGATCTAGCGTATAAAAAACTACGGGGGAGACACAACGAATATTGGAGTTCATAGAAGAACGAAAACATGTCTACTGCTATTAGTAAAGGGGATCACATCACAATACATATCAATATCCTCTTCGTAAACGACTGGGTAATGGATGCAACTTAGAGAGAGCAGTAGCTGCTGGTGAAATTTAGGTTATTTCATATCTTAGTATTAAAATTAAATGAAAAAAGTATTGCAGAAAAGAATAGCGATTGAAATTTGCGAAAAAAAGTTGCAAAACTGTATGCCTACCAAGTTTATTTTTTTAAAACTTTTTTCAGAATCAGGTGGAAAACATGTCGACAGGTTAAAATTTAAAAAAAAATTGCTTTTTTATAAAGTTACACAGTTTTGAAATTTTATTTTTGATTCATTTTTCAGAGTGCAAATTATGCCCCAATACGATATCTAAATTTCACCCTACGCCACTGAGAGAAAAAAGAAAACAATTTTTTTTAAGTACGGAAAATCACTTTCCTTTTTCAACGCGGCAGAACCCACGCAGACCAGTTTTATTAATTATCAAATCTATGAAAAATGGTGCACGTCACAATTATTAAAAACTGCTGATCTGATAAGTGTCTTTAGTATCAGTAGCTACTTCCTTACTATAATATATCTGTTGTTGGATTTTTCAAAATAATTTTTAGGTAGTAATTATTTTTTCACACAGTTCCTCAGGAAGTCGTTACCCACCGGAGGAGGCCACCGGTTAATACTATTCGGATGTTTGCGGAATGTCATAATTTATATTTAAAAGGTTTTCGGGCCGGATTTTCCTTTATGAATATTAAAATAACTAGGTACGTGCACCCTTACAACCATCAAATCCCAAAAATCTAAATAAACCTGTGTGTACGTTATTTGTACTTAAACGAATTTGCAATATTCACACATTACATATTCGTACGGTTCTGAGTTGCATGACTTGAAAATTAAAATAATTGCTTAACATTTCAACATTTCGAATCATTTGAATAAACCACGAAACCAATAAAAATGCTTTTATAGTGAGACAACCGGGAACTTCTTGCAGTTTAGATTTCACGCAGATATAAATCCTTCATTTTCCGTTATATTTAGAAAAAATGTAATATATTTAGTACAGATTACAAAACGTAGGTGTTTGGGATATACGAATCTGTAAGTTTTTATGGACTTAATTTATATGCGTTTGCTTCAAATATAATAACACGTTTATTCTTGGTACCGTGGGATTAATGAGAATATACCAAAGAATATAAAAGCTTCGACTTGTTTGTTTACATCATGTTAATATTACATAAAAGAAAATGTATAGAGTAGGCTAGGGTAGAGTTTATTTAATTATGGATATTATATACAATATTTGTAGCAGGCCAGTACAGCACTAATGCACTAGATGCAAAAAATTTATATCAGTATATAGAAGCACATAACACTTCAAAAATGTATAATAATCCATACGTAAAAAAAGAATAGACATTACAATGAATAAAATTTTTAATTGAGTGCTTTTAATGAAAGTATAGGAAAAGGGAAAGTATATTTTAAAATAATAGATAACTCTCTGGGTCATAACCAAAGCCAATCACTGAACAACAAACTGGAGCGAATAAAAAACAAGCCTCCGTTGGAAAGTTACTGATATCCGCATTATTCAAAGTAAATTGCGCTAGTAGAAAAATTACATAAGTAGGAGCCAGCGGTCAATGACTTGCTAATAATACAATTTTTCATCCAAAAATTAAAAACACCCGCTTAATTTTAGGAACCGGCGACATATTTATAGCTTTTTTACAAGCAGGATGACAAATTCAGTTCTCGGTCTAAAATTAATGGCTATGACTTGGCATTTATTGTAGTCGGAGCATTGGAGAAATTGTGTACAAGTTGACAAGCTTTCTTATAATGAAAATATATGATGTAGTTGTCAATGATGCCAGATCTAGGGAATTTGTCCCTAGATTTAGATTTTTATTTCAAATATGGAAATAGAATTTATGTATTCTTTCTCTTTACCGATTATTTTTCAAGCAACAATTGTAATTCAAAATCCGGCTCGAAGGACCATAACTGAATATGAAATATTGTTGGTTTCGACAGTATAATTCTCTAATCAGTTTAGTTACGTGTTGTTACTCATATGAAATTTTCAGTATTTTCTATGTGGAATTAACTAAATTTAAAAGATCAGTCATTTCATGAATTTGAGATATGCGACCGATTATTTTTCAAATGACAATTGTAATTCAAAATCCGGCATGAAGGGCTATAACTGAATTAATTATGATTTGGTTTCAATATTACTGTTCTCCAATCAGCGTAGTTATAAAAATATCATTTCATGGAGTTTATATTAAAAACTGGGTATAAACAGGAAATAAAACATGTTATTTGATAAACTTCAAGTGACTAAAAGTTGGGGCGTTTAACATATCACAATTTTAATATTTTCCACATAATCAATTTCTTCTCTGTTCAGTAATGGAAACTTGCCAGTGAATTAAAAAAGAGACGCTTGCACAGGACTAGGTTCCCATCATCATGTAATTTGTCCATAAAACGTGAACAGTAATTAGCAAACCCAGACACACACAATCTCAACAGCGAAAAGATAAATCAGGAGTACGCAAATCGAGCGTAATCTAATTTAATTTCTAAGATAGGATCCCTTGCGGTCTTGGCCGGATTCTCAGCGGTTCATAATAAGTCTGATTAGCAGATTGTTGTGGAGGGTATCAATTTAGGTAATTATCGTGGTCGCCTTGAGCTGCAGGTAACGGCTTTACTGGCACTGTGATCTAAAGCAGACCAGATAAAAGTAGAATAGATGATTACGCACTATATATTCTCAATACGAAATGTCTGTTTTTTCTTAATTATGTTTTTTTTGCAAATATGATTGAGAAAATATTATTCGGGTATTAGGTAAAAGATCTTGAGTAATTTTAACATTTAATCAAAAAATACCTAATGTTTATTTTTATAATAATAAATAATAATATTAACACTTTATTGGTCCAGGAGGTTGTGCAAATATTATGGAATGTGCCACAAACATATGCAAGTAATTATTGTCGACAAAAAATCATAAGAAAAGGAATAAAAAAAAGTTAATATTTATTAAATATTTCCAATAGGTATTTAGATATAAAAGAATATTTTATGGTATACGAAATTTACTAAGAGAGTAGTAAGCCTCTTTAAGATTTTTTTAATAGTAGATATAATAGCACAAATTTCTTATCAATATGTCGACCTTGTTTCCAAGGTGGACATATTTTAATGTAATACTTGTATACCTATCATCATCTCTCTACTCTACACGGCGACCCCTCAAAAAATTCAAATGGCAATGGGAGTCGAGTCATACATCTTTTAAAAAGGCCATTCAATTTCCTACATAACTGTGTATATTTTTTAACTTTTATCGATTCATTCTTAAGGAAAATAATTAAAAAATCTAAAATACACGGCAGTGGGTATTGGAGTTATAAAAAAAACTACATTTTTGGTACTCTCAAATCAACACAAGTTTTTTCGACAAAAAACAATTTCCTTGTCCGTTTAGTTTTAGAATAATAAAAGACTCATAAGTATTTGATAGTCCTTGAACATTAATTTGTTCACAACCAATTTTAAATCGAGATACATTTTACCAGAGTGAGTTCTCAAAATGGTTTATACCCTTCGGGAGAGAATAGAAATTGTGGGCGTTTATTTTAAAAACGATAATTGTGCTAGAGCTACGGAGCGCATATTCAATAGAAATCACCCAGATAGAAAGGTTGGTTCTCAGTATGTTTTACAATTATTGACAAAATTTATAGAAACAGGTTCTTTAGGTAACAAAACGCATGAACCTCAGCGACCGATTAGGAATGAAGCAGTCGAAGTGGCAGTTTTGGGTCATTTTCAGATGGATAATACTCAATCGAACAGGAAAGTAGCTGAGGCTTCCGGTGTATCACGAAGCAGTGTTCATCGAATTGTATAGGCCCACAAATTTCATCCATATAAATTTAAATTGGTACACGCATTAAACGAAGATGATCCCGATCGTCGCGTCGGCTTGAATTCTGTGAGATTTTTAGTGAACAATTAAACGGTAATGTCAATCTACTGTACAATACGTGTTTTTCTGATGAATCGACATTTTAGTTAAATGAGGAGGTAAACAGGCACAATTGTAGGTATTGGAGTGAAACCAATCCACATTTGTTCATGGAAACTCATACCCAAAGGCACCAGAAGTTAAATGTTTGGGCTGGCATCTTAGGGGATCACATTGTCGGGCCGTTTTTTATTCCTGACAATTTAAATGGCGAAACGTACCTCGATCTGTTAGAAAATAACATCGACCCAATGATTACCCAAATCCTCGAAGACGATAATCTTTTAGAGGACGAACTGGTTTTTCAACAGGATGGGGCACCCCACATTTTGCGATAGCAGTCCATCAATTTTTGGATAATCGGTTTCCTGAGCAATGGATTGGAAGAAGAGGTCCTGTGGAGTGGTCCACTAGGTCACCCGATTTAACTCCCTTGGATTTCTTTCTGTATTTGAAATCGAAGGTATTTGCAACAAAACCCGCATCTCTGGAAGAGTTACGTGAAAGAATTGTTCGAGAATGCCGTTTATTGACTCCAGATGTGTTCAGAAATGTTCGTACAGAATTTCAAGACAGATTATACTACTGTATGGAAGTCGGTGGGGGTCATTTTGATCAATACATACGATAATTTAAACTGCTTCTTTTATTTTTATTTCCCGAACCTAAAATAATGAAACAATTATTTCTCAGGAACGAATCGATAAAAGTTTAAAAAAAATACACAGTTATGTAGAGAATTGAAAGACTTTTCAAAAGTTGTATCACTCGACCCCTTTTGCTATTTGAATTTTTTGAGGGGGTGGCCGTGTAGGATAGAGGGATGATGATAGGTATACAAGTATTACATTAAAATATGTCAACCTTGGAAACAACGTCGACGTGTTTCACCAATATTTCGAAAAATTTTTATCTCCAAAGTTATTCAGGGTGCCTTCTTTTGATTGGGACACACTGTACATTAATATGGCTAACTAGATTGTTCCTAAATGGAATTTGCAGCTGCATTATTATGGACAGCCCGATAATGAACTCGATTTCCTGGTATTATACTTGAACTGGCAAAAAAAAATCTAAATCAAAAATGCAGGTTATAATATTTTCACCAAGGAACAGAATATGGAAATAGAGACATTTGAACTTCAATTAATGCAAATATAGTTGAAAACTAAAATTTTCAAAAAGGAAATTTATTTTTAATGGGCTAAATGACTAATTAACAATAATAAGGTAATATGCATATTTAATTATTTTTACAATATAAAGGTATTCATTAAACAATAGCATGAACACAGGCATATGATTCAAGTTTAGAAAATCAACTGTATCCAATACAATTTGCTGCTTACGCAAAAGGATTTTCGGGAAATCGTTACACCTCGCAATATCGTTGCCATACGAGTACTTGCTTACATTTCAGTAGAATTTATCAAAACGAATTGTTAGGTTTGAATAACACGCTTCTAAACAATGTGTAAGCGCTTATTTTATTTCAAAGGAACTGAACAAAACTAAGAGGTGTGGGAAAGTAATAAGCAATTTTATATACTATTTTACAAATATAGATGAATTAATAGAAGTAAATTGTATTAGAATACAATTTCTACAAAAGAAATTTACATTTTAAATAAATGGTGAATGCGCCAATATTAATAGACGTTATTAATTCATTTATCATAATTAAATGTAAATAAAATTCAATGGATGAATATTCTCCACTACGTGAAATTCACAACATTGAAATTAAAAAACTATAAAATATTTTCTTTACATGGCCCACATGATTCCAGACAACTCTTATTAAAACCATTTTTTTATAAATTTTACAGTTACATAGTTACAGAAGAATCCCTCTTAGGTGGAACACCCTGTATATGATTGTAATATTTTCTAAAATTAATATTTAGCAAGCTTCCTTTGAGTTTAATGTAACGGTTCATTTTATAAAAAAATCTTGCCTCCTTTGGACGTTTTTCTAAAGGCCCATGGCAATTCACACCAACAAAATTCAGATTTTTTCACAGCCTACCCTAAATCAAAAACATTTATAATGGAATAGAAATTGTATAATTTTAAATGACCATAGTTTACCTACAAGCGCTGAAGATATAAAGCAACACATTACTCTTTTTACATTTCTTTACCACATTTTTGGTATTTACTGAAAACAGCTTTATTATACCAAGGCACCACAATGGCCAGTTCTTCACATGGTTTATTCATACTAATGCTTTACTCGTGGTAACAAATTATCCACCGACTTTACATGCTAAATGCATCACATCAAGTCGGTATGGGAAATGGCGAAATGTGGTTACTAAATCAGCTAACTAGACGGATGTACAAAAATAACAGGCAATAGCAATGCTCGCCTGAAACTAGCGGCTGACTACAATGTTTATTTACCTTTAGTTGAACTTGTATATAGTTATACCAATACATACGAGTATTTACTTGTTTTGCGTTCGACAATTTGTAACGTTACCTAGAGCTTGGAGAAATGTGCTTTTTTGTTAAATAAATCAATCGTGCCGGTACATATAAAATAAAAATAATTATTGGAAATATAGAACAAAAATTTAGCTAATAAATTACAGAGTAGATATGCCAGAGATCACAAGAAACTTGCATGAGAGATGAGAGAGAGTCGAATTTTAGTTTTTCAAAGTGTTTCCAACTGTTTCCGGTCCTGAGGATTTTTCGTCTAACTGGAACTAATTTCAGTGTCAGTATTGTCAAGATGTGTCTAGCAAAATTGAAAATATTACTTAATTTTATTTCCTTATTTTAAAACAGTTGTTTTAAATGGTGTTCACGAGCGCTAACAATGGCATATTTATAAAAATAATTATTATTGTTCAATCATACCGGGCATTTCCAAAATAGAGGGACAACCTAAATAGCTCTCATTGAGAACACATCGGTTGAATAAACTTTTTTCGTTGGAGAAATTAACGTTATTTAACAACTGAGATTAAACTAAACGTTAATAATACGTTTACATAACCAGTGTTTTCAACATAAGATTGTTTTCATACGTTAAAGAGACAAGAATTTTGAAACTGATTTCCACGGGTCAATTAAATGTTGGATAAACGTTAGATACTAACTAAATAACTGAGTTTTTTGTCTAACGTTTTTTAAACGTAAAAATGAACTCCATTTTTTACGTGATATTTGTCCTCTGCTTAAACGTTAAATGACATACTAATTTCAATAATTTGTATATTGTGTGTGATAGAGTATCGTGGAATTTACGTATTTTAATGACGTTAATTTATTTATAAATACGAAACATTATTAAAACGTGATAACAATTAGTAAATTCCCTGAACCGAATAAACGTCATAAAAACATCAAAAATATGTTGAAAAATAACTATTGCGTTGCTGGTCAACGTGTTTTAAACGTTACAATTAAGTTGATTCTTACATGAATTTTTTTGTGTTACATAAACGTCGAACGACATGATTATTTGCATAATATATGTGATTGGTTAACGTGATTTATACGTATTTAAAAAATGTTAATTTAATTAAATATTACATACGGTATTAAAACATGACACTAATTAGTCAGATTCATCAACCTATTAAATGTCATAAAAACGTCAAATATTAGTTGAAAATAACTATTACGTACGTGGTGGATGTTTTTTACACGTCAAAATTAGTTTGATATACAGAATGTTCCATTTGAAATAAAAATCGGAAAATAACGGAAACAGTAATGACGTCATAATCAAATAAATAAGGAATAAGGTGCGCAATTGAAATTAAAAAGTAGATGTGAGAATTGTTTATAAATATTTTTGGTTTAAGAAATAATGAATTTATTCCATACTTTACGGACACATGTATATAGACATAGATTGGCATAGTTTTATAAAAAAATAAATTCACTATGTCTAACTTAATTTGTGTTACATAATATATTGCTGAATACATAGATACAAACTGCCAAATAGATGTCATGTACACAGACTTTTCTAAAGCCTTTGATCGGATAGACTATGATATGCTTTTGCTTAAATATATGAGTCTCCGTGCAACTATTAAATCTGTTCAAGTCATATCTTATTTCGAGAAAGAACACAATATGTTGATTGTTACGGATTTCAATCATCTACAATACAAATAATTTCAGGAGTTACCCAGGGCTCCATACTGAAGCCTATTCTTTTAATATTGTTTATAACTGACGCTGCAGATAATTTAGAAGTGCTAATTACTTTATGTTGATATGAAGCTGTATTGCTGTATTAACTTGGAGTCAAACTGTAAAAAGGTACAGAGTGACTTGGAGAAAATTATATTTCAAATGCTGATAAATGACAATCATGTTGACTCAAAAATAAACCATTCGCAGATCTACACGTTTTATCCTCTTTTCTCGTATTCCTCGAGCTTGATTTTATCGAGATACAAAAGGACCTTTTTTTGATTAGAAAGAAATCGTTTTTCATAAAATGGGCTCATCTCCATGTGGGGAGTCAATAGTCCAAAAATGTAGTATACGTTCAACATTTTCTCGGCAACGATCTGTTTTTGGACGCACGTTCATATGAACTATATATTAAGTAAAATCAGACTACGTACTAAGTTCAGTTTTACATTTAATCATATCCTGATGATTCCAACTTGATTAGCGGAATGCGATCGAGTGTAATGTGCTCTTTTAGTGGTTATAGAGGCTAGTTCGTTTAGATAGAAATTCATATAACTTATTGCATATGTAACAACTGGTTCCATATAATAACAATTAGTCGGTATAACCCATTCACTAAAGTAAAAATTGCAAAATTAAATTTATTAATGGAGTTCTATTACGCTCTATGAATGTTCAAGTGACAAGCACAGAACTCCACCAATTGAACACAATTTAGCATAAATCTCTCATTCAAAAACTACATTGAAAGCTAACAGCTTGATAATAAAAAGGACATAATTTTAAAGACTCGCTCAAGATTCTGATCTAGAAGGATTTATCTGATAAATTTGAATAAACGATTCGACTCTCTGTTACGTCCATCAAGGAAAAATAACAATAAATGTAAATATAACTTCCAATGTGTCGCGTTCCCTCATTACAAGTAACATTAACCTGTCTGTCGAATGTTTTTACGACAGAAGATTTCAATTTGGAAACGTCATAACATATTATTGTGGAGTAAATAATTCATTTCATCGAAGATATATGGATATAAAATGAAGGCTATAAATATATTCTGCTACCACCTATGAAATAAATATACATATTGATGGTTTTCATACGAACGTGTTTCTCAAATTGTAATAATGTCTTAATTTAACATAAAATTATATGGTGTTCGTGTTTCAATTCACAACATTTTGTCATTATATAGATTATTTAGTTCCGCAGGTTACTTTTCAGTCATAATGATGATTACTTAATGTACAATAAAAGAAAAATAAAATTTCTCGAATCATGCCCTTAACTGGTCCGTTGTTGGTGTACAGGGTGAGTCTTAAGTGTGTAGTTATATTTAAACCACCGATTCTTGATATCTGTAGAAACCCTCTGACACATTTTTTTTAATTCCCACGTGTAACTGAGTTATCGACTTTCAAAAAAATATGATGAAATTGTTTTGGAACTTCTGGTTACTGGAAACATTCTATATCTTAGCAAAAATGATGTAATGGACTGAAGCAACGTTGCCGCATATCTTATGCAATTCTCTCACCTAGGCGCGATTTTACAATCGAGCTAACATAAGTTGAAGGAGAGGAATTTAATGTTCCCATCTCATTTTTTCAAAGTTTATAAAAAGGATTATTATTTTTAATAAGTAGGTACTTACCCCCTGCTATTACAATAATTTGAAATGTGTAGGTGTTCAAGGAATAAATCAGCTCTCTACTATTTTAATTGACCTCTAATAGTAAAACACTGAAGGTGCAACACAATATCAGGTGATGGAAAATAATCTGCAGTATTTTCACACACTTCTGTCACTTTTTACATTGGTCATACCCATCAGTTTGCATTTTATTCCTCCATAATACTCTGGACGGTTAGGAGGATAGTATACGTCATTTTTTATAAAAAAAGATCAATTTTTTCTTGAGAAAACAGCACTTTATTCAGGATAGGCCATTATGATAAAAAATTCAACCACGCCATAATGTGAACTGCGATATTAGGGTCTCATATGTAACCTA
The DNA here is from genome assembly GCA_029963845.1 of Rhamnusium bicolor. Classification (NCBI taxonomy): domain Eukaryota; kingdom Metazoa; phylum Arthropoda; class Insecta; order Coleoptera; family Cerambycidae; genus Rhamnusium; species Rhamnusium bicolor. Next base: position 98,017 of record JANEYF010003593.1, read on the forward strand.
TGATCTTCACACATCTAACCACGCACCTAATCAGTGTTGCCAAACATACCATTTTCATGGTATTTATATCATTATTTTCCTTGTGTACCTGCACTTTTAAGTAATAAAACTATTATTTAAAAATGACTACCATTTTACACCAATTTTAGCAAAAGTTGATAAAAAAGTTAAATTTAGGTCGTCAGCCCCGACCTCGGTCAGTTCTTCCATTAAAAAAGAGTAAACTGGATTAAATTTTATATCGTGTACGTAGGATCTTTATAAATCGGAACCTCGCATAAACAACGCTAGTTGTGGAAGCATAAATAAATAATAGTCTTTTGCTGTTTTTTGTTGTTTCTGTTGCGATGGTAAGATCCGTTTTTTCAATGCTCAGTTAGCGAAATTAACCGTCAGTTAGGTCAATAGAAATTTTTTCAAAAGCATCATGATTTATTTATAATGAAATTTATAACCTATGTGAAAATCTCACACATCTGGCAACACTACACCCCATGTAAAAAAAAATCAGTGTTATTGGTAGTTCGCGTATCTGTCTGCATTAGCATTTACAAAAATGTGTTTAATAACGGTATTATAGGTTTTTGTGATTAAATTTGTGATTCGAAGTTTTGAGTTACTATGTTACCGAAATTTATTATTTATAATTTGTTCCTTTGGTGGTTCATTTTGTGAAAATTAGTGATTAACCATAGCGACTAATTTTATTATTTTAATGCTGGATATGTTAAAGGCATATTTTCAAGTAGATGAAAATGCTAGACAAACAAAACGGCTATGGAATGCTATCCAAACCTCAAGCCCATATGATATATTCATGTAGTAACTGTTGTATTAGGTAAGGAAACAAATTTGCTTTTTCGTTCTTTTAAAGTAAATGCGTCTTTTTAAAATGATTATTTTCAACTTTGATTCATTTTTAGAAATGAACCATATTCAACTTAAACTATAAATTAGAGACAATAATAATAATTTAAAATACATAGAAGAAGTATTGCATATTTTTAATATTTGGTGCTTTCGGAACGAGTTCTGTTTATTTATAAAAGTGACAGGATACCTAATTTTACAAGGAAAAATAGATAAACAGATACTTTTAACACCTTTTATTTTAAGAGCAAGCCACAAGTGACAAGTGTCGCTTTCTACAAAAGACTAATCAATCGCGCCTTGGCCGCCTTGAAGTTTATTTCTTATTTTCGGCCAGTGTGTACAGATATCATGTTTTCTTAAAAAGAGCTCAATGTTTTATAAACTATTAAATTTGTTTTGGTGTGGCGTTACACTGATATTAAATAAGTCTAATATTGTCTCACAAAATGTCCGTGATAAAAGGGTAATAATTTTTTCAAAAATTCAAAATTTGAAATTCATGCCTGGAGGACGAAAAAATTATCAGAAATTAAAAATTTGTTTACAATGCCAATCAATAGTACACGACGAAATATATTGAGGGTTAAAATATAACTACGCATTTAAAACTCACCCTGTATAAAAGCTGGGGTTTATGTCCAGGTGTTTGTGGAAGCGTCAATTATTGGCAATTGAATATACGGTGGGCAATAGTGCGTCCGACTTCGATATGTCGAGTTCTATGATAGCAAGAAAGTATTTCTAATTCTGCCAGAAATTCCTCAATTTCGTTTTGTAGATATTTTAAATACCTTGCACCAATGTTACATCAAATAAATAGGTCCTATTATGTGTATACCTAAGACACCCATCAAAAGATAACTCCAAATTATCTAAGGGTGAATTTTTTATCTATCCCGTATATATAAATACATTTTGGCAAAGGGCAACTGCTGCCAGAGGATCTGGACACATTCTCATCCAATAAAGTTATCAGTTTCATTAAGAGACTGAACTTATTGGGTGAAATATAATTAGGCGTGAGCCACAATAGGCCTGCTGATGGCCGCAGTGGAGGGTCTACTGAGACCCACCTCACAACAAACCTAACCTAACCTATATAAATACATAAACATCTGGTAAATAAGAAATATGAAACAAACTACATGTGGATTGAATCATAAAAGGGGGCTTTAAATAAAAAATTATAACAGTCATCATCAAATCGCCACGTTACCCATATTAAGTATATAAATCTTCCCTTTGTTACTCATATTCTACGCTTTAAATGTTTTACTAGTTAATTAATGGCAATCAATCGATTTTAAACCCTTCCCTAAATATGACCATCAGGTAATATTTCCGTGCTCCTGGAAAACCTCCCCACATGAGACCAGATTCATTTGTTCCAACTTATAATGGCCGTCTAAAAATACCCTTTTATTATTTTATGATTTGCCCATTTATTTTGCCTGTTCGATGCAACCACACGCTGCTGCCGGGATTTCATTCTGTGCCCTTTCATTCACAATTCTCTTTGTGGTAAATGAGATTTGTAATGTTTCTCTCGCCGTTATCCTGTTGAAACGTATAAATTTTAAAGGAAAATTTTTTCCTCGAAAAATTTAATGAATATTTCATATGCAAAATATGGTATCATACAGGTTCTCGCAAACTTTAATTTACACACGTCAACAACAGGTATTATCCCAAAAATTGTACTACATAGGGTGGGCCCGTGTAAAATTTTATACCCTTCATTTTTTTGTATCCTGTGATGAGAAAAACGATCTTTACGCACTATGTGTGATTCATTTCATTCGGTTTTTGTGGATATCGAGTAGCAAATGTACTGTTCTTGATATTACTTTATCACATTCTCCATAAATAATAAACAAATTCAAAATGTCTTCGTGGGTGTAATTTAAACGCGGTGGCATTTTTTGACATAAGAGAATGACTGACATTACTGATCGTTTCTAATTTGATAAAATTTTTACAAAAAATTCTTGAATTTCTAAAAACATCACAAATATTTCAAAAAGTTGTAACATAAACCCCCATAATGCTTACATCAGAAAAAAAATTTAATTATACATAACTTGATGCAAAAAAATACAGGGTGTTCTATTTAACTTAAGCAAGTTTTCGCGGTTTGAAGTTTACAAAATGTAACGTCAAAAATGGAACACTTGGTATACTATTATTGAATTTCCTTAAACTGTAGACCGTAGCTCACCTTATGGCCTTTCTGCATGCCAAAAAGCAAATGTGTATCTTTTACACGAAGAAAAGGTCATCGTAAACCATTACACCTGTCAAAAATTTTTTTAAATGTCTGAAAGGGCTGGGTTTAGGCATAGGGTATCTCACATGTTTTTGACTCAGAATTTTATGCTCGTTTCGAAAATCCTAAAACATATAAGGTATTCTATTTAAAATAAGCAAGTTGGTATCGACTTTCGGTATAACCGAAAGTGCCAGATGCTTGTAATTATTTTAGTTGGATTGACCACACTGTCATGTCATTAGTAATTCCCTAAATTTTTAAAATTTTCTGGTACGTACTTTTCCCTATATCGATCGATGCAGTTCGTGATGAAACACCTCTTAACCAACTACTCAGTATTCTTTTTTTGCAACCAACGGCTGTGAAGTTTTAAGTGGGGGATGATTAAAAAATCTTTTAATATAATAGGACCAGCTTTACTACAATTTGTAAATGCATCGTTGCAATCCGGTATAGTTCCAGAAAAAATAAAAATAAGTACAGTTATTCCTATAGCGAAAATTAAAAACAGTAATGATTCTTTTAATTTTAGACCTATCAATACACTTCCACCAATAGAAAAGATTTTAGAATTAGTAGTATATGAACAACTACTTAGTTATTTTAATAGCAATAATTTATTTATTCTAAACCAATCAGGATTTAGAAAAGAACATTCTTGCGAAACGGCTTTACAATTAACCATTTGAGAGTGGATTCGGAATGTCGATGATAATAAATATATTGTAGCAATATTTCTTGATTTTAAGAGAGCGTTTGAGACAATTGACAGACATCTGTTATTAGAAAAACTAAAATATTATGGTATTAATGGAATTGTACTTCGCTGGTTTGAAAATTATTTAACAAACCGCTTTCAAATTACAAAAATTAATAATATTTTTTCGCCTCCTTTAGAAAATAAATTTGGAGTACCCCAAGGCAGTGTACTAGGTCCAATTCTTTTTATCATTTATTTAAATGATTTTGTTAAATGTACATTATGTGATTTTGTAAACTTATTTGCTGACGATACACTGATAGCCGTTGTAGATGCAAATTTAGACGCGGCCGTGGAAAAAATGAACCATGAACTTATTAAGATTGAAGAATACCTAAACTAAAATTAAATATTGATAAAACTAAAGCTATGATTATAACAACAACTTATAAATATAACAATATTAATTTAAATAATATCAACCTCAAATTTCAACAATTAAATATAGAAATTGTCAGAAAAGTTAAATATTTGGGATTTTTTCTTGATAACCACTTGAACTTTAAAGAACATTTCAAATACATAAAATGTAAAATATCAAAAAAACTCTTTTTTTTTCTCAAGAGCATCGAAAAACTTGTCTTTAATGATAAACATTACAGTTTATAAATCTATTATTCAACCTCATTTTGATTATTGTTCTAGTATCTTATACTTATTTGATAATAATTCAATACAACAATTAAAAAAACTACAAAACAGAGGAATGCGCATTATTCTGAGATGTAACAAGTATGCTCCAATAAACTTAATGTTAGAAACACTACAATGGATGTCAGTGAATACTCGTTTAAAATATTTTACAATGATCTTTATATACAAAATTATAAATAATCAGTTGCCACCTTATTTTCACCAGTTTATTACATATACCAGTGAAGTGCATGAATATGAAACCAGAGGTAGAAGTATATTATTCTTAAAAAAAGTAAAATCAAGTAAAGCACAAAAAACTTTATTTTACAAAGGTGTAAATGAATATAACTTGTTACCTAATAGTATAAAGAAGTCTGTATCGGTCAATGTCTTCAAACGAAAACTAATTGATCATTTAAAATACTACTGAAGTCTTTCCGATGAACCTAACTCAAATGTCATCAATATATAGTTGTAATTATCTGAATATTTGATTTTTAAGTATGAATTTCAGTTATTTATTGTTTATAGCCATATTCAATATTTGAATTGTACAACCTACCCAATTTAATTGTTTAAAGATAATGTATATTTCTTTGCTATTTAAAGTACAGTATTTTTTTATGTTTATGTTTATTTTTATGTTTATCTAAGTCTCACTTTTAATATTGTTAAAATTTTGAAAAACACAATTGAGTGTTTTTAGTTTATATTATTATACGCTGTATTTGTATTTTTATTTTATATTAGGCTTGCCTATTTAATAAATTACTTACTTACGTTCTTAGAATTTCTATTTTTAAGAGATCATAAAAATTACCCAGAAACTCGTACAACAGTCACTATTCATAATATGGGGTATTTTAAATAATATAAAAATAAACAAATTAGTTACGGTAACCAGAGCTATGCATTTAAAGAAAAATATCTAGCTAGCTTTATCCTAAATATATGTAATTAATACAGGCTTTTATGTTTTATAAATATTAACATCACGTCCGAAATATTCCAGTTCCAAGTCACTCAGACGTTTATTTATTATATAGAAAATATAATCACACTTCTAATAAACGTATTTTATTTACATAATCATAGGCGTTAATTAATGAAATACAACACAAAGAAAATTCAGTGATCTTTGTAAAAGAAAATGGACTATTGCTTTTTTTGTTAATAGTGAAAAGTTTAAAATGGCAACCAGTTATAGACATTAATTAGATAATTAATACTGGAGGACCATACAAATAAAAAATGAGAAAATTCAAAATTTGCATCGATTCCATACGATCCTCGATTCATCCGTGGCATTGGTGAGATTTTTAAAGATATATGTACGCTAGTGGTTCATTCATCGGGAAATCTAACCGAGAATGTAACACCTCATATGTAGGTCAAACAGGTAGATCGTTCGGAGTAAGATATAGAGAACATATTCACACACTAATACAACATTCCAACTTTTATAAACACCTAACAAGTAAGATATAGAGAACATATTCACACACTAATACAACATTCCAACTTTTATAAACACCTAACAGATTCTGGTCATACAATAACTGATGACCATCAACCTAAAATATTACATATTTATGGGAAAAGTAAAAAACTTAATTTATTAGAAGTGCTAGAAATCAATAAATTAAACAGGAATAAAAATTACAACATATTAAACGACCAAGTGGATTTAAATAATTCTCCGTTATCGAACTTATTCAGATAACCCTGCTGTTAATAAAAATCACACCATAATATAATTTACTATTTTGAAAAAACCCCTACATTTAAAGACATTACATCTGTACAAATTTGAATTATATTATCAACCATAAAGTGCCCCATCCTTCTATTCAGTTCAGTTTATATTTAAGTGAAAGTAAAATCTGTGTATAATTTAGTTTACTTGAAAATGTCCGAATATGATGAAACTAGTTGTAAAAATAACAAATAAAGTGAAAATTAGACAAGTAATAAAAAGTGTTTATACTTTTTTAAATCAAAATGAATTTTCACAAAGTAACTTCATCTTCAATTAACTTTTCTTAGTAACTATTTTATTAAAAATTTTGATCCTCGTAGAGACTAATGAAGCACTTTTGATTAAAGTTAAGTTGGATTCAATCGTCTTGTATTGACTATGGGACTATGTAACAGCTTTTTGTATAGACCTTTCAGAAACATCTTGCATAGTATCATTAGCGACAAAAAAAGTGACTATTATTTAAGAAAAACTCAATGATATACTCATAAAAAGTTTGATCATTTTTGTGCGTACATGTTTTTTTAATTTTTTCGCGACTCACCCTGTATTTTAGTTTATTGGTGAAGAAGATTTTGAACGCAAACTATGTTTTAAGTTATATGAATTATGTGGTTTCATTGAAAATTTAAAATTAGCGTTACTTTCAACTAGTGATAATTGATATTTTTAATATCTTGGCCTGAAAAAGATCGAGTTAAAAATAACTATAAATTGATTGGATCATATAAACAAATTATGTGAATCTCCTTCAGGCTTTCACGTGTTCTAGACATTACATATACACAGACGTATAATCTTGTTGAGGTTTTTAACAATGAGAGCCATTATTATATAATAGTAATTATTATACGTTACCTATGTTATAATTAGTATAATAATTATACAGAGTATTTCGGTATTCACTGGACAAACTTAAAATCTGAATTCTGGACCACAAAATAAGAAAAAAATTTCCTGTAGAGTTTGTCCGGAAATACTTTGTTAAACAGTTAGGCCCTTCCAAAGATGGAGGCTAAAATTAGGTTTTTAGTTTTTCTTAAATTTGCAAAAAAAATGAATTTTGGTAGAGATTATCTACTAAAAAGAACGCTTCCGTCTCAGCTAGGTGCACATCGATAGTACTTTCTCATACTCGTACTCAATTTGGCATGAAAGAACTAAATTATTTTAATTAAAATTATCATTTTCATTTATTTAACTTATTTATATAAATGAAATAAATTGAACAAAATAAAATATATGAAACAAATAACACAAATAAGGTAAATAAGACAAAGCAGATAAGTAAGATAATAAGGTAAATTAGGTAAATAAGATAAATAATATAAAGACGATAAACAAGATAACCAAGACAAAAATGACAAATGAGACAAATCAAACCAATAAGGCAAATGAGACAAATGAGGCAAATGAGACAAATGAAACAAATGAGACAAATGAAACAAATGATACAAATCAAACAAATAAGACAAACAACATAAAGGAAATAAATAGAACAAACAAGATAAACAAGAGAAAAAGATAAACGAGATACATGAGACAAACGAGATAAATAGTATAAATGAAATAAATGGAATAAGTGGGAAAATAAGTAAACGAAATAAACGATACAAACGAAAAAAACGAGACAAACGATATAAAGGAAACAAACGAGAAAAACGATATAAACGAGATAAATGAAGCAAACGAAACAAACGAGGTCAAATAAATAAAATAATTTATTTCCCACTTATTTCAGATTGGATATGATGAGAAAGTATTGTCGAGACAGACTACTTTTTTTTTAATTAAATTACATTAACTTTAGACCGACTTTTTCAATAACGGTTAATCTGACGAGAAATTTTCGACACAATTCCTCATTCTAAAAAAATTTGTATCTAGAACATTTTTTGGTTTGACGCAATTTTTCTTGGGCTCCCTGCAGAAGTGCATCAATTTCACTGATATTCAATAAGATTTTTCCCTGGACCAACCCCAGATGGTATATGCAAAGTTTCAGATTTCTAGATGTTTGAGATAATGACAGCACATACCCAGTGACACACAGACTCACAGACACATAGACTCATGGACATACTGACCCACAGACATACAGACACACATCCGGCATGCCGATTCAGATATATTTTCTACTTTCGGGTCTCAAATCGACCATCTTCATCATAATCTAGAATTTCTTGCACGACACCAATACTTTCTTTATCAGTAAAGATGACGAAAAAGCAAAAATATAGAACTGAGTTATGCATCAAAACATTTGGACTCCTATCCCATTCGAAAACATCAAAAACTTGCAAGAGGCGTTTTTTTTCAAAAGACATTTGGAATAATTCAAAAATGCTTTAATTGTTTTAGACATCCATAGGTATAGAAGTTTTAAAGAAAAAAGGGTTTCGTATCCTCTTTATTTACAACAGTGGTCATATTCTAACACATATTTTTCGTCATTTTTTCAGATTCCACCTAACATAAATGACTGCCAAATATGAAATAAATGTATTGAACAATGCAAGAGTTAAGCGACGATAACATTTATCAAATAAAAATGTTAATGCCCTGTATCTCAGAAATTAAGCGCTTGTGGAAAAAGTTTATAGCACAAACAATATTTGGTTTTAAAAAATCTGTCGATTACTCAATGTTCTGTATTTAAAGCGATTACACCCTGTACACCCTGTTGATGTTTCATTGTTTTTGTTTCCATTTTCGATTTCCCTGGCTATGACCTGGGTTTTCCTACCTCAAAATAAATCCAGGAAATGGAGTGAATCACCTAAATGATAACCCTGTACAAATTAATTGAAATGTTTTTGTAATCAGCGAATCAGTTATTGTATTGTACTAAAAATTACTTTTAGGCAGAAGGTGGAAAACGATGTCTAATATCATTTCAAAAAATGTCTAAGCAGTATAGTGAAGTAAAGTTTAATAAACCAAAAGTTACATCTAATTAGTATTAAACTCACCTTTATTGTCTTATGGTGCACGCAGCGGAGGTTTAAATAATAAATTCAAGTACGCTGGGTTTACGGGGCAGACAATGGACTCTGACACAGTTTTAACAAGCTGTGGGGACTGCAAATTTTATTAGACAATGTTTAGAGCAATAATGAAATAGAAAGTTGTTTGTGTCAGATTTAGAACTTCTGGTTCAGTGAGGTTATGAAAAATTCAGAAGCGGGTTAAGTAAAAATTCAGAAGCGGGTTAAGTATTTTCATTCTTTGTAAAGTTGTATTATGACAGTGATATATTATGATTTCAAGCTTTTTTAAAGCTATCTATCTAGCTTATGACTCGGGGCATATTTCAGTTATTTGGAGAAATTCCTGGAAACTGAAAAACTAATTTTCGCATTATTTTTGAGGATATTTATAAAAAAAAAAACTGCTATTTTCGAGCAGTTCTTTTATCCTAACTCACAATATAAGGGCAAAATTTAAAAACTGACACAATCAGCTTTTTTATATTTCGTTTTACTTACACTGCTTCAAAATATGTCGTTTATGAATACTGTTTTTAAGAAATTTCAACTAAATCAGTTTACTACAGGTAGTCTTTAAAATAACAAAACCAACGCCTCGCTCTGTCTAGAATGTTAAAATTATGGCCTATTTTTACATTTCAAAGAAAAAGATTAAATTGATTCACTATGATTAATGAATCTTTACCTCCTCGGAGGTAAACTTTACAAGGGAATGTATGAAGATGTTTCATTAAAAAAGGTTCATATGTGTCCGAAAACTAATCCTAAAGGAGTTATAGTCCTCCAAACCCTGATCATGGTTATTTATTGATAAATCCGAAACGTTGTAAGTTACAGTTTTCATAGTAAAAAAAATGCAGAACGCGTACATCATTTAATTCGCCGTTGGGGCATAATATCAAATCTGTATCTCACAACGTTTCTGATTCATAAATATATATATATATAAATATATATATATATATATATATATATATATATATATATATATATATATATATATATATATATATATATATATATATATATATATATATATATTCAGGTTCCACCTTTGATACGGATATAGCTTTTCGAACACATTTTTTCATAAAAGATTATCAAGAATCATCTGGTAAAGTTTTTTCCCAAGGCAATGAGTACACCATAATTTTTTTATATATTGTAGTATATTTTATTTTCATTGTTAAATAACTTTTATCTGGAAAGTTAAAATATTTCACAGTTGCTAAACTGTGTCACACTTTTGCAAGTCCGCCCCATAAATCCCAATATGAATAGCCAGTATTAAAAGGATATGGGTTAGAGATGAGTGCCAAGCACCAACTTCGAGGCCTTGTGGTCTGCGAAAGATACCGCAGAGCCACTGGCGCGATCCCTGGATATGGCAGATTCGGGTCCACATCCACTCCAGATCCAGAACCAGACTCCGATTCTGAAAATAAATTAAAAACATTATAACTTCCTATAATTTGTATTTATTTGTTTGTTCATTTAACAGCAACTTTACAAGCATAATCCACTTACAAACTTATATAGGGAATCAACAAAAATGTAAAGAAAACATGATAAAAATGTGTGTAAAATAATTAATATACAGTGTCCTAAAGAAACAAGACACAGTTTTGATAGAGCTCCTTTGAGGTGGGGGATAAGTCGATTTATTTTAGCTTAAGTAACATGAAGGTGCCTCTTTCTTTTCTAAATAATTTAGTTACGTGATTTTAACATTAATTTTTTTGGTAGATAGAAAGAATCATAGAAAAGTTAATAATATGTTTAATTCTTATTGTATGGTACCTACCATTAATGAACCAACTAGGATTAAAAGTTGTATTGATAGTGTATGTATAAATATAAGGGTGAAGAATTATGAAAGTAAAGTGGTAGAAATGCTATCTCTGACCATGATGCACAATTGTTATCAATATCAATGAATATCGCTAAACAAGATAGTAAAAATAATATATTCAAAGATACAAACAATGTAGAAAAAATATGGTATACGTGGACAAACATTAGAGTGGTTCACAAGCTATTTACACGATAGATTACAGTATGTTGAATTAATAGTTACAAAATCATATTACCGACAATTTTAGGTGTTCCACAAGGGTCAATATTAGGAACACTATTATTCCTAATTTTACATAAATGATCTGAAATTTTCAAATATTTTCAAATAACACATCTATACTCTGTAGTAACACTGACATAAGTAACACTGTAGACTCATGTAACAGCAAAATGCAGGATCTTCAGTCCTGGTTTTCGATTAATAATTTAGTACTAAATAGCAAAATATTTGTTTTTATTAGATTTAACTACCTAAACATCAACTACAATGAAAGTGTTTTAATTAAATCTAATTATGGTTCTTTACAGCTAGTTGATTCCATTAGATTTTTGGCACTATATTTGTCTCAGGATTGTAGCTGGAAAACTCACATTGACTCTGTTTGCAAGAAAGTTGCTATTGCTTGCTATTGTATAAAACAATTATCTCATGTACTGATGTATTAAAAACGTATTATTACATTCAATTATATCGTCTGGTATAATTGCTTGGGGCCATTCTAGTGAAACTGAAAGGGCTTTTAAATTGCAGGAAAGGGTCATTAGATACATAGCTAACATAAACACCAGGACGAGCTGCAGGAACTACTTTAAGGCCTTTAAAATCTTAACCTTACCATCCATATTTATAATGCATTTATTTCTGTATGCTAAAACTAATCTTTACGAACTAATCAATTTAAATGCTTTCCACTCATATAATACAAGAAATAAGCAAGTTCTAGAAATACTTTTACACAGGACCAGCTTGTATAAATATAGCTCTAAATATTTAGCTATTAAAGCATATAACAAATTGCTACATAAATATATGTTGTTTAATCAGAAACAGGTCAAAACTAGTATGAAAATTCTGTTAACTGATAATTGTTATTATTCCTTCAATGAGAATATGAGCGATAATAATCTGTAATATTACAATTCTTGTCTTGCCACATTAATCCTAAATCAAATTTTATTATATCCTCTTTTGTTTTGTTTGTTGCTTGTTTATTTTTATTGATATGCTTGTACACTAATCTGTATCTACATGTACAAATTTTAATTTAATTCATTGTTATCTATGTACTAAGAATATTGTTTGTTATATACAATTTATTACTTATATTTTGACCTGTCCAACATTATGTAAACAAGATCACATGGATGAATAAATACTTACTTACTTACTTATGGAGAGTATACAGACTGAATTGATTTAATTCGACCAGCTGTGAGCAGAAAAAGCAAATAATATCCGTGCAGATTACTTATGTGATATGGAGAATTGATGTGCGACGTCGTTATACGCGATCCATAGGCATAATCAATGACGTCATTCACTACTTGCTTTCCTTTTCACGTTTGTTCGAGTTGAATCAATTCAGTATGTATAAGTAATAAGTAAATTATTAACAATAGTATCCCAACAGGGAATATGAGTGTATTACTACTTTGAAACTGAACAAAGAGGGAACATATCCTTGTTGTGCACACTAGATCCTAAGGTGGACAGTCTCACTATTATTTCAAAGAAAGATCATGTCACCTAAGGCCTTGTGTACGAGTATAAAATCCTTTTGGGATAGTTATAGATAAATTACACAGGTGCTTAAATCACCATCAGTGCTAAAACTTACAATAATGATATGAAAATACATAGATTTTCTATATCAGGGACGAAAAATTTTACCTGCTCAAAATCTTGTCTGTTAAAAATGGGTAATTTTAATAATGTCGTTACATATGATTCTAATTTGTAATGTCAATTTTAGGAATAATAAAAAACACGAAATAAATAGTTATATGAATTTCAAAAATAAAAGCACACATTTACAGTTCACCAATCTTACGCTACAATCATCCAATCATGTAGTTGTAAATAAGTCGTTTATTGTGTATACCTACGCACAACTGGTCTGTTGACAATTGAAACGAATTATTTATGATTTTGACTCTTTAAAGAAAGTTGCAATGTTACATCGGCCTAACAATAGACAAACTAACACACTGGATAAAAAACGAGGAAGGCGCGCAGAGCAGATGTGTGTAGCGTCATGAAAAACTGAATTTTTAGGTTATGTTATCCGGGCACCACAGATCCTATATATTTTAAAGTGGTTGCGTTATGTGCTCAGTGTTTAAAACTGGTTTTAAGATAGACCTACAATTTTTTTGCAATATGATAATGCCAATGAAGCTTAAAATATAAAGGGTGTCCAGGAAGTAGGAACGAATATTAAAGTCGTCCAGTTTTCTTAACATTTGAAACAGAACCCGTGGTCTCAAACTTTCGGATTAACTTACGAACTGTGGATTCGGTTGGAGCAACGTTACGTCCGAGTATCACACGCAATTCACGAACGGTTGCCGTGGGACTTTCACTGTTTTTGTAATAACTTCTTATCACTTGGATACGTTGTTCAGTTGTCATCTGCTCCATGACGAAAATAAACATCAAACAACAATGCTCACCAAACAAAAGCGATCAGGCTACTAATAGGAAGGTTATCAGAGAACAAACATGAAAAAACCCACGGCTGCCAACCGTCACAGAACAAAATGGCGCCAAATTCAAATTCGTCTCTACTTCCTGGACACCCTTTACTTCTACAGGAACAAATCGACATACTTAAAGAACAATTGGTAATTTAATAGGCATTTTAAAACAAAAAATGTTTGAAGTAGAATAGTTCAAAACTAATAGGGTTTATACGAACTGCCGCCATTATTCCTAGCGGCAAGGGGATGTATAACGGTCAGCCATATTGGGAATGTTCCGGATTGAACCAAAAAATGTAATTTGTATCTAACAGAAATGTTGTCCAAAACCAATTGACTAACACTGAACCATATTACAGGCGGATGCTACCGATTTATTTATTTTTAAGTTACCGTGAAAAAAATTACCCATATAGTTTTTAAAATTTGTATCTTTAGGGAGCGCACAAATTTTAAGAACTATCTAAGCTATGTTTTACTGTAAACATAGCATCGTTGAAAATTTTAGCCCACTATGAGGAGTCCTAATACTTATTTACAAGTAGTCGATTTACATAACCTGAATCGTTCTCACTTGTCGCCATATCTTCATTTTATAACTAGGCATGAGGCCCATATACAATTCATTAAAACTTGAGAGTTTTCATAGTAGGCTCTAGGTGGGCCCCTGTACCCTTATAAGAGTTTTTTAAACCAATTTTATGGAGTTCCTTCAGATTATTTACGTTTATAAGTAGTCTTAGAAATAAGCTTTGAGTATATCTTATAGGGCATTTTAAAACTAAAATTGATATTTAATGAGAAAATGAAATTAAAAAAATGCACGATGTCGGATAAAAGTTAAAATTATTTTAACTTAAGAGGGCTAATCGAACCAGTGTTTATAAGGTAATTTTTCAAAATTTATTTCTTTCATACGGTTTGGTCAAATTATATGAAATTTGGAGGATCAGTAGTTGAAAGTGTACTAGAGGGTACATGTATATCTTTTTTAATTAATTTTCACTTTATGTAGGGAAAATTTATGCTGTAAATATAAGTGAAATTTGGACGTGATTAGCTCCTGAATTAAGATATCAATCGGTAAAATTCGAGGTAAAACTCATACATGTCGTCTAGAATGAATCTTCATAATTATGCTCAGCAAGTTTCAAACTTTTATTCCGTACTGTTTGGTTAAAAAGAATTTTCTAAATAAGTATCTTTGTCACTACAAATGAAGCAAGGAAGTGTTACCTCTATCGGGAATCGCACCTCAATGAAGTCGGTGAATAAAACGTCCAGTGAAGGTATAGTCAAAAGCAAAATTATTCAGCGGCGCATGTATAAAAACTTTCTAGAGAGTGACACAGCTATCCGAAGCTTTTTCCCGACTAAGCCCCTTAATATGATGATGATAATATGATCTGACAACTGCTAAAACATACGGATGAAACTTGGCATCAACATATTTTGACCAATAAGAGCACCATCGGACCATCGTATTGTAGTAAATCACTATGCGGCCTTTCACTTGGAACTTAAAAAGTCACGTGACTAATTTTTACTACCTGTAGCAGAACGGCATGCCAACTAAAACTTCATAACAATTTATTTGACAAATAGTTAACATGAGTGTCAGTTCAGCCGATAGAAAATCATCTAAATCGTCAGAAACTCGTCTTTCGCAGACATCGTCAGTAAAAAATGTATCTCTAACATCAACTGGAACCAGTCGGCATTCTGGGTATGAGGAAAAAGTCACTTCGTGAGGAAGTTCATAAATTGGAAGAAGGGCCGGATTATGATGAAGATAAACATAAATATACGTTTATAAATCAACCTTATCCTAGAGCTACATTGGAAGAGTACCAGCGAGAACTGCTGAAAGATGAACCTCTCTTTGCCGATGTACTGACTTTGGATGACCGTATGTATGCAGAAAAAACTTCTATAGAACAATCTATTTTAGTGACAGGTTTTGGTATTAGAAACTTGCAGTCGTTACAAAACGCACTTCAAGAGGAAGAAGAGAAAAGGTGAGTCATTCTTTGTCAAATCACGAAACCAAAAATTGATTCTAATTAGTCATAATCAAAAATGGAAATATACATATTTTCCTTATCCATACTTGTTATAGTTTATTTCACCGCCGATTGTTAAGAAAACTTCTTTAGCCTAACTTTTTTTTGTTCAAGGTTGCTTGAACTCTACAAATATCAAAGAGAAGAAAGTCGAACCACTATATCTTCCACCGTATCCTCCAAAACTACTTCCAAATCTGCAGAGACAGAAACTGATATGCCAGCGGTAAAATCAGACATGTCCGTTCAGAAACAAAAGTTAGAGTACCTTCTGGGCATTGAAACGGAAGCAGAAGAAGAATATCTTGGACAAATTGAGCCATTGGAAGAAGCTGAAGATCAATTTATCTACAGCGCATCGGTATCCATGAAAACTGCCCAGCGGTATCTGCGTACTCACAGAATATTCGATTTCTTCCAGTTCATAATAGCACATCTACTAAGTGCTTCACCGGAGAATCCAATAAACTTTATACTGGTGCTACTTAATAAATGCCTAATGTATAGATCCGGGCTAGCAAACCCCCAATGCTCTACGAGGAACAGCACATTGAACAACTTTTTGCGCTTATGGATAGAATGAAAACCGGATTTATCGAATTGGACCAATACAGAAAGGGATGGTTACTCTGGGGATATGCAGCTTCAACAAAAACCCGCCCTTGTCGCCAGATAAAATGGTGACAAAGGAAGTGTTTATGCAAGAAGCGATGGACAATGAAATAGCCCAATTTGAGGATCTCATAAAGAGGAAGTGGACTGGGAAAAAGCCGGTTTCGGATCCAAAATATTCGGACGTTGGCAGCTCTCAAAGTTTAACCGGTCCGTACTTCATTCCCTCTGATTTACTGAAAAGCTATAAAAAAAAGGATGACAGTCTGCCCAAAATTGAGGAAGAAGGGGGTGAAAGAGAAGGCTCTGCTAAATAAGATACATACATTTGTGACATTTGTTCAAAATCAAAATTTGTAATATAAAGGGGATGCTTATAATATATAACTTCAATATTAAACCCAAAATAAAGACTAACGGACTTACAAATGAACAGATATACAAATGAAAGGGCAGCTAGTACTAGCTGGGAAAATAGTAAAAGTTAACTCAGGGCATATGTACATATATATCAATTACAATCTTGTAATCAATATGTTTATTTTCATATCGAGGGGAAAAAAATGACAATTGTCGTGCTAGTCTGATTTTTACGACGAGGTGTATCGTAGCCAAGTGAGGAATATTCACACAAGCATCGAAATGACACTTTCGAACAAGTTATAAAAACTATTTTTTAGACGATAGAACAAAATAATATAACCGTTTTACAAAATGACGCTTATTTTTTGACTTCACTAACAAAGTTGACTGTCATATTATTTGTGTGTAGATGATTTGGCTAATTGTTTTACAATCAATTTTGACTTAATTTTTAACACCTATGTACCGAAATTAATTGCACCAAGTCACAGCTATCCCCCCTGGTCAGTTATTTGCCAATAAAAGACATCAAGAAAAAGCACTCACTCTGGAAAAAGTACAAAAATTCTAATGATATCAGTTTCTATAATGAATTAAAACGTAAATTCAAAACCGACTGAAAAGTCATTTAAAGAATATCTAGCTAACTTAGAAAATAATATAGTATAAGATTCCTCTAATTTCTGGAAATTTATTAATAAAAAAGAACGCTTATGCTGGTAAACCTAATAATTTGATCGTTGATAATATAAATCTTTCCGATCCAAAAGAAATATGCGATGCATTTGCACATTTTTTTTCAGCAATTCTATAACACTCCTACTAACAATAATGACCACCTTGCTAAAAATTTTAATAACTATAATCAGCTAAATTCACCTGTAATAACTGAAAATAATGTTCTCATTTGCTTAAAAAAATTCAGGCCCATGCTGACAAGTGGACCAGATGGAATTCCAGCTTTCTCATTACATGACTGTGCGTTAATATTTGCAGGACCCCTTTCTAAACTTTTTAATTTTTCCTTTAAAAATGAACACTTTTCCCTCGCAATGAAAATTACCTAAGATATCCCCAGTTTTTAAGAAAGTTGAGCTGTCTGAAAATGGTAACTATCGTCCAATTGTCATAATCTGTAACTTTGCAAAATGTTTTGAAATGCTATTATTTGATCACACATTTTCTCAATGCAAACACTTGATCACAGAGGCTCAACAGGGTTTTGTTAAAGACAGATCAACTGTAACAAACTTATTTTGTATGACAGAATTTTTAACTGATGCCGTCGATGAGGGATTTCAAGCCGATATGATTTATACTGATTTGTCGAAGGTCTTTGACAGAATTGACCATGATATACTATTAAATAAGTTGATTAATATTGGTTTCTCTCAAGACTTCCTGACGTTTCTAAATTCTTATTTGATTGAACATGTATATCGTGGTTGCAATTCTGTCGCAGTATCTGCTACATCGAGAATTTTTGTGAATGACTAGTGCATAAAAAATAATTTACCTTTAGATATCAAAAAAATGTAACGCAGTGTCGTACTAATACTGTCAACTTTTTAAAGTAGATTACCATTAAGATATAACCAACTTTTATATACAATCGTCTGAAAAAATATTTCGTTGAAGGCAAAAGTCATGTCATGTTTGGTCATTTTACTCTCTAGGATGGCATAAGGAATTAGGTTGTTTTTAAAAATAGTGAAATATAATAGTGGAGCATTAATTTAGTTACATGTATATTTAATTTGGAAGATAAATTCTAACCGCAGTATATGGAGTTATCATAAAGTAAGGAGTCTATTTTAAATTCTTATATAGTTTTAAGAAATTATGCTAGTAGCAGAAAGTAAACAGAATCTAGTTGCCTCAATAATTGGATTTTAGTGTATCTATGGAAAACAAAAAGAATTGTCGTGACAACTATTGATACAAGTGTCAAACGAAATAATCGTAATTTAGAGAATTGTTCTCAAAATAAAACTCGCGTAACGTAAATTGTAACAATTTCAATATGGATCTGCAAACAAGAATTGGTTTAGTGCAAAGTTATTATGAAGGCGGTAAAACTTACACTACTGGATTACGAAAACTTCGTACGAAAATGGGTTTAGAGCACGGCCGTGCAAAATGAAGGCATATCGTAATTTCATTAGCAAATTTGAAAGAACAGGGACTGTAAAAGACCTTCCAAGGTCAGGAAGACCTAGGATTAGTGATGTCCAAGTTGCAGAAGTTCTTCAGGAAAATCAAAACGTAGCCAACACTAATCCTCTAGCAATCAGGAGTGTGAATGTGATATCAAAACGATTACAAATGCCATACACCACAATTTGGAAAATTTTACGGAAAATCCTAAAAATGTATCCCTATAAACTACAACTGCTGTTTGAATTAAAGGACGCAGATTTTGCTCTCAGGTACGATTTTTCATTACACGTATTGGCTCAGATGGAAATTGAACCCGAATGGTTATCCCGTATTTTATGGACAGATGAGGCCCATTTCTCTCTTAATTGTAGAATTAATACTCAAAACTGTCGAATATGGCCAACAGAAAATCCACATGAAATCGTTCAGCAAGGCCTTCATGACAGAAAGTCACAGTTTGGTGCAGTTTCACAGCTGATTTCATCATTGGTCCATACTTTTTCGAGGAAATACAGAATGGGAAGGCCGTATCTGTAACTGTTACTGGTGAACGATACCTGCAAATGTTAAGGGATTATGCAATTCTACAGTTGTAAAACGAGCACGAAGGAATTGAAAACATGATTTTTATGCAGGATGGGGCACCTCCGCACATTTATCGACCAGTCAAAGAATTGTTAACTGCGGTTTTTCAAGATCGTGTTATAAGCAGACATATTACAAATTCATGGCCATCAAGATCGCCTGATATTAATCCAGCGGATTACTGGCTGTGAGGTTATTTAAAAATTTGGTGTTTAGAACATGTCAAACAATGCTGGAAGAATTAAAGGACAGTATTAGAGAGCAAATTCATGCAATTCAACCAGAAATGTTGAATAGTGCTGTATACAATTTAGAGGAACGGTTGGTAATTTTACAACAACAAAATGGAGGTCATATCGAGCATTTGTGGTAACTAGTGTTTGACGTCAGAAATCCCATTATGTAAGCAACTAGATTCCATTTACTTTTTGTTATTAATTTGATTTGTTAAGAATATATGATAAGTTGAAATATATCCCTTACTTTATAATCACCCGATATTTAAAAAATTAATCTTCAGCTATTTGAATACACCGCGAAAACGGTAGTCACATCATATCGGTAGTTAGATATGAAGTGATCTGCAGAACAGAAGAAGAATAAGAAGTTGAAAATAAACAACCTGATCCTCAACCTCATCCCTCATCTGTCAAAAATTAAGTGGACGTTTAAGTAGAGGTATGTTCATTAGTATTACTAGGAGCAGATCTGAGCAGTAATAGCATAAAAATGCTATTCGTTTGTGTTGGAGCAGATGATCTGATTTTGTTCGTTTATTGTATTTAGCAATCTGCTTATAAATCAGTAAAATCATTAATTTTCTGCTCGGGATTAAGCCGCCGAGCAATAAAATCAGAGCAGGAAACATGACCTCACCCATTAGGACAATAAAATTGTCTCAATAATATCAAAATATTATTTTAAACGTGACTGTTGGGAATGTTACATCTGCAATCTGAAGGTAGTTGAAGTTTGTAAAAGAAAAATACATTTAGTTAACATTTCTATTTTATAAATATGCATTGTTTATTGACAGTGATTAATGATTTCCTTTTCCATCCATAATACTTTTCTCAAAATTTCAAAATAAAAATTTCCTGTATAAAAAAGCGTCTTTCTCCTGTTCGTTTGTATCCTAAGGACCATCGTATTTCTGCTTGCAAGTTCCGTCAACTTTCAAAACAACCTGCTCATATATGATTTTTAAGATCAACTATTTCTAGCAACACTAATAAAACCTTAGCAGTGTTTAGTATTTGGTGTGAACTTTCTCTGACAGTTATTCTGCCGTTTTCTTGTTATGTTTATTATAGAAAATCAAATAAATGACTCTCAGAATTTACTTTCGATACCGACAAAATTCATGTGTGGTGAAAACCTGGATTTGTCAAATTTGACACATCCATATTTTTTTGTCATCACTTTCACATATTGATAAATTTTGTAACTTTCCTGAGTTATTAATTTGTGTGATTTTTAGGAATTCTTTTCTCTTCTTTCTCCATCGCTATCAACGAGTTTCTAACTTCGCAGACGATTTCGTTGTTTTGTGATTAACTTCTCTGCAGACTGCCGATGTGATGTCATCGGCGTTTGAAATGCATGTATTTTATTAATTGATATTGTAATATTATTCGATTTTATTTTCGACTAATAATTTTTTTAAGACTAAATGTTATTGTTTAACACAGATTCTATTGAAATTTTGACTTAGTGCAACAATCGAATTCTGGGATTCCTAAATAGAATACACTATAGTCAAAATTTTCAAATTATACAACAATAATGTTGATTCTCAATATCTTATACCTATGATTCTTTTTACAGTAATTTTTTAGAGATTTTTAAAAGTATGTCGCTTGAGCCATAGCCAGCTAAATCCAGACTATGCCTAGATTATTAACTAATATACATTGCCTCTTGCCTTCAGCTTATAATATTTATTTTTTCATTTAATTTTTTACGCTATAACTTATCTGTCCTTTCAACCAATATAATACCTGCGTGACCTGAGCTTCATACAATTTTGTCACGAATAAACGTACGCATAGCGTGGAATGAAGTTCGTCTGGCACCGGAGTGAAATATGGTTTTTTGTAAATTTAATTTGTGTAACTGAGTCTGCATCCGATAAAAGGGGCACCGGAGAGAAACACATGTCTTGTGAGATGACAAAATTATACATGAAATACACCCACCGATAAAAAAAGTCGGCCACCTAAAATATTGTAAACATTTAGTGATCAAGAACTCTTGTAATTTTTCACCGATGTTAATTATTTTTCGGCATATTGTAAAGAAATTCATCCAAATTGTCACATGTACTTCCAATTTTGGAAAAAGAAATTTGTTACAGCTGATTATACCGGGAGAACCAAAATGATGTTTTGGTGATCTAAGTTCGAAACACCCTGTGGAATAATTAAGGAACTTGGTCAGGTTCTCTTGTACTCTGTTATAAGGCCACATCTATTCTCAACATTCATCTTTTTTATTCATCCCAACATTTGAATTTTTGAGTTTCAAGCGAAACTAAAACTAAAAATATCAAAGTTGGCATGTGTCTAGCCTTTGTCGAAAGTTATTTCAAAATAACTGTCAAACAATTTTTAATCTGTCAACATGGTACTAAGTATTCAGGACGTGTGTAAAGTTGCCGCATGATCGGAATCAGCGTTACGTGTTTAATGCGTTGGGAATACCCCGATCAACCATCCAAGATGCTTGAAATTATGATGTAGAGACAGGCAATTATACCAGGCGACTAGGATCAGGTAGAAGGAGAGCAACAACAGCAGTTGATGACCGTTTTATTGCTCTTAATACGTTAAGAAATCAAAGATCTACTGCTTCTTCTCCTCAACATAGCTTAAAAATGGAACCTAGAGTTATTATAAGCGAAAGAACGGTCAGAAGAAAGCTTGTAGACCGCGGAGTTTATTCACGTAGACAGGTGATAGGACAGCAGCTACTGCCACGACATCGACAAGACCGGCTTAGATTTGCACAAGCACATGTCAACTGGAATCTGCACCAGTGGGGTAATGAGTCCAGGAATTCCCTGCGGTCACCTGATGGTCATGAAAGAGTGTACAGACGACGAAATGAAAGGTTTGCAAACTGCACTATTTCCGATCAAGTCTCATACCAAGGCGGTTCTGTTATGGTGTGGGCCAGTATTTTAGCAGAACGACGAACTGAACTTTTTTTTATTGAAAACGAAGTAGAGCTCACCGTTGCTTGCAGGATATCCTTCAAGAATGTGTAGTTCCATATATTCCTTTTATTGGAGATGAATTTTAATGCACGACAATGCGAGGCCGCAAGTTGCAAACGTTGTGAACCAGTATTTGGACGAGGTTGGTATTCAACGATTAGAATGGTATGCATGTAGCCCTGATCTCAACCCCATCGAACATCTTTGGGATCAACTTAAAAGAAGTACTCGTCGTCGTCCTGTATTTTACCAGAAACTCAGATGGCAGAACTGCGTTTTGCATTGCAGGCTGAATATGCCGCAATCCCTCAGAATTCAAATATAAATCTGATACATTCGATGCCATGTCGACCGCGTGCTGTTATTACAACAAGAGGTGGACATATACGTTATTGAATTAATTATTATTTAAAGATTATCATATGTGCACTATTGTTCAAATTCATTATGAAGTATCAGTTTTCAAAATTAAATTTTCTACCCATCGATTTATTTATTTCATTGAAATTGAAAAGTTTCACTTGAAACTGTGCATGTTCTACAACAATTCAGATATTGGGATGAATAAAAATATGCTGAGAATAGATGGGGCTTTGTAACAGAGTACAAGAGAACCTAACCAAGTTAAGAACTTATATCACCAATACATCAATTTGGTTCTCAGGTATAATAAGCTGTAACATTTTTTCCAAAATTGGAAGTACATGTGACAATTTAGATGAATTTCTTTACAATATGCCGAAACAATAAGTAAAATCGGAGAAAAATTACAAATGTTTACAATATTTTAGGTGGACGACTTCTTTTGCCGGTGAGTGTATATTAAAATTTTTTGTTAGGTGTCGTTAATCAGTTGATTTCATTGCGAACTATACACAATACATTTTTACGTGATATTAAAAAAGTAGTAGCATATTGATTAAATTGCCACTTGATAATGTTGACACTAACCTAAATTGATACAACAATACTGACGTATCGCCGTGTTAACACATGTTTTTTTTCCACATCATATCTCTGCACCACATAACACGGATAATAACATATACGCGTACAAATTCGAACAGCCCTTGGCTATCACCTCGGCTAACACAGCCAAAAGTAACAATTTTCTTGTAAAGGCCCCTTAATGGTAATGAAATTAAGTATTACTACTCTTACAATGTTAACACGCTATAGAGTGTATCAACAGATGGGGTCCTAAAACTTCACAAAATATCCCTAATATTAGAAACATCTTCAAGTAGGTGGGGTATATCTTCAAATAAATATTGCTGATATCTTGCAGCAATTACGCGATGGGGAAAAATGTGTGGTCCCATTATTAAGTTGTTAAGTATTCCGCACCAGAGATTTACTGGCCATCGTCTTTGGAAACCTCTTTGATGACATTGATGCGGATTCTCGTCACACTAAAAATATAAATGATGCACATTAATAATGCTTTCTTGG
Source organism: Rhamnusium bicolor (assembly GCA_029963845.1). Taxonomy (NCBI): domain Eukaryota; kingdom Metazoa; phylum Arthropoda; class Insecta; order Coleoptera; family Cerambycidae; genus Rhamnusium; species Rhamnusium bicolor. The sequence continues at coordinate 122,313 of JANEYF010003593.1, forward strand.
ATAAAGGTTGATTCGTCGCTTCAAAGAATACCGTTTGTAAAGTCTGGATTACTATTCACGTTCTCCAACAACAAACCATCTACAAAAATCTAGCCAAAGTTCTGTATCACCATCATATAACACATGAATTTTCTGCGGAATAAATGGATGCAGTCAATTTCGGCTTAAAATTCTATGCACCGAGTTGTGAGATATTGATTGTGCTGCAATTGTGCATAATATTTAATTATGGGTGACCTTAACATTCCAGATTACGCTTTCAATAGTAACAGTCCCCTAATTTAATCGCTAAATAATTGAGCAAAATTCCTAAATCTGGAGCAGAGAAATCACACTTTAAACAATACTAATAGGATTTTAGATCAAATATATAGTAAGGACATGTGCTGCTCTGTGTTTCGAGCTGATGATATTCTTTTAAATGAAGACGCCGACTAGATCGGAGGTAAAATCACTTATCAAAGTAGCTTACAAAAAATTACTTAAATTCCATTGACGATGAATTATGCAGTAATCCTAAGAAGTTTTGGTCTCACATGAATTCGTAGTCTAATTCAACAACTGTAACAATTAGTTTGAATTATAATGATACCCACTTAGCCAAACAAATCATATTGTTAATGCAGCTCGCCTAAAATTATTGAAAATGAAATAATTAAAGCCATAAAAAATGAAAGGTATTTTTACTATGGGTCCAGATTTAATTCCCACCTTCTCAGTAAGAGATTGTGCAATAATATTCGCCAAACTCCCGTATATTATATTTAATTTTATGCTAAAATGTTGTAAGTTCCCCAGTTATGAAATAATCAATTTCCCAGTTATGGAAAGAATCAAGAATATGTTTTTAAGAAAGGAAACTTTAATGAAATTAATAAATACAGGCCAATCGCTATTATTTGTAATTTCTGCAAAGTATTCGAAATAATTCTTCATGATCATCTTTACTTCCACACTGAAAATTTTATATCTCCACATTAGCACGGATTTATGTCTGGGCACTTCACGCCTTCGAATATTGTGGAAAAGACACAGTATATTTCTGAAACATTAGATAAGGAAAATCAGGTAGACGTCGTCTATACTCGATTTCTCTAAAGCATTCGACCGGCTTGACCACAAATTATTACTGTCAAAATTAGATGCATTTGATATGTCTACAGCTTTGTTGGAACTTCTTAGATTCTATCTGAATGATAGATCTCAGTTTGTTCAATACCAGGTTTTAAATCAGAATAGTTTTCTACAATCATCAGGAGTTCCACATGGTTCGCTTCTTGGGCCGTTATTCTTCGTTATTTTCATTAATGATATAACACAATTATTTGATGTCAATTACTTACTATATGCTGATGATTTTAAAATATATACTGAAATCAAGTCAATTTCAAATTATATAAAATTACAAGATAATTTGAATAAGTTACATGCTTGGTGTGAAAATAATCATCTACCTTTAAATATCAGTAAATGTAATATCATGTGCATAAAAGTACTGAAATGTTTGACTATAAGCTTGACAACATCGTTTTAAGTAGGGTTACACAATTTAAAAATCTTGGCGTTACCTTTGACTCCAAATTGTCATTCGAGAATATATTGGTGTAATCACCCTGTCTGCATATAAGAGCCTAGGTTTCATATTTTGTAATGCTAAAGGCTTCGGAATGCAGAAACCTTAAATATCCTTTATACGGCTTTTGTTCGGTGTAAACTTGAATATGCTTCTACGGTTTGGAGCCCTATGTATATTATTCTTACGACTCAATTAGAGAGTGCAGCGTAGATACCTCAAAACTTTACATTTTATTACTTAAAGTATTTACCCC
>JANEYF010003594.1:0-47500 GCA_029963845.1 Rhamnusium bicolor
TTTTTTTCAAACTACTGTCTGTGCAGCTTCGGCTTTGGTTTGGGGGTTGTCTAATTTATGTGTTTTATGTTAAAAAAAAAATAATTTACAGAACTCAATTATTCAACATTTATGTAAATGAATTTCTTTTACTAGCTCAATGAGAATAAATCAACCGTGAATTAAAGGGTGTAGTGAAGCCATGTAAAAGTAGATTTATATTTCTTATAGATATAAAAACATTGACTGTCAAATACAAAATGTCTAACAATAAATATACAACGGTAATTATTAACAGCATCAGGGCTATTAATTAAAAACCACGAATTTCAAATTGATGTGCAATTTTACAAAATGAGTAAGATAAATATAGTTAGTTATTACAAAGGTAGTATATTAAGTACCTAACACAATCTCTGATGCAGAAATAATACTAATTTACTATATTTTTCTTATTGCGTATATCACCTTGAAGAACTGTTGTGTACTTCTTAGATAAATTATATAGTCTAATTTTACAACAATTACTTGTTGCTTTAAATAAACTAAAGTTATGTTCATGGGATATATCTTCAGTCTTCTTAGAACCTGTACCTGAGACTAAACTTGAAAAAATATATGTTTACATAATATTTGAATTATACATATGATTACAATTCAACTGTTTTTCAAGGAATACAATTCAGTCGTAAATGTGAATTTAACAATTTCCCTTCTTTTGGTCTGGACACAAAAATATTCTCTTGGGCAGAAAGTATTAATTAAAGAACATGCAACTCTGAAGTACCAACCACAAGCATAGCAAGTCAATAAACGCAATCACAATACCATCATTCTCGATATATTGCCATGTACGTTTGTATATACAAACATTACACTTTCATTTATAATAACAAAAGCACAATTGGGTCTCGTCTAATGGAACTCTAAATATTATCTAAAACGGATACTTACGAATAACTGCGCTTCAACTAGAATTTTTTTTTCTAGTTGCATGTGAATCAATTCGTGAAGATTCTACGACAATTTCTGGTGGTTGATGAGAGTATCGGATACAAGAAAGTAGTAATATCGTCAATAAATGTGATTGACTCTAATGACGAAGTGGAAGACAATGCAACTTCCTCACTTCCATAAAGATACAAAACTGGTAACGCGGATTTTTAAGAGCATGTCCGTTTCCCATAATTTCAAAATCTTAGGTGTTAAATGTTTTGAACAGATATATCTTAATCCGCTCCAAGTAATATGCTTATTTTTTTCTACCAAGTATATGTAATCATCCCCAGAAAGTTTCATCATCAGTAATCAGAAGACCTCTACATTGTAATTTCACCATTTCAAAATAAAAAGTAAAATAAAAGTTACCGATGAAACGAAATTTTTTGATTCCTCCGAACACTTTTACAGCTCTTAACAAGTCATTTTGTAAAAGATAATCGTCAGAGTACACTTAGATTATTATTAACTACGAAAACTCGCACAAATTGCACTTTCTCTATATAAGCAACAAAATATCTAAAATCTAAGGTTATTTTAACAAACTGTTAAGAACAAAAATGACGTTAGTGCATCAAAATGGCGTCTATATTGTATCTTTTTTTATTGCAAACTGATTACCGATTCGCAGTCGACCACAAGCAGTATATCTCTACTAGGAATGTGAATACTTCTAATGAAGTATCAAAATATTTTCTCCAAGGACGCGTTTGCACTCCGTTGTCAAATTGTATACAGAAACTAAAATAAAGTCATCGTCCGTTATATCGACAAGGCAGCAACCAAGTTAGCAACAGAGTAAAAGTTTCTGTCTAGTACCTGGTCATTAAAGTGATTCTCATTATAGACGTAGGGAATATTGATGACATCCCAGGGACGAATTTTAATCCTAATACCTAGTTCTGAAGAATGCATGATAAAACAATAATAAAATAAATTGTAATTTCTGACAGTGTACTGACAAGAGAAATAAAATTAAATTTGTGAGAGATGTACATACATACAATTCCAGAAAAGCTAACGACTTTTTTATAGACACTCCTCAATCAAATAGATTAGCCAAAACGTTGTTTTATAATGGTCTCATGGTATTCAACCAACTTCCAGAGAATATCAAACAATGTAATAATTACCCTAAATTTAAAAACCAATTAAGTGTATATGTATTTGAAAGTCAAAAAAATTTAAAATGTTTTATACATTATTGTAAACTATAACTAAATATATGTTGTTAATAAGTAAATAGTCTTAAGCTTAGGTTCATAAAATTATTAGGATAATTACCGCTTAAGGTACCCTTTACATTGTGTACATTAAGATTTGCACTATCTTATACCCTTTAAGTGTTTGTTAATAGCTTACTTGCTAAATAAAGATATTATAATTATACAAATGTGGAATATGTAAGTACATGTAAAAAAGATTAAATAATCTTTTTCCAAGTAAAAACGGCCGTAGACCAGTCACCAGTCACCATCATCGACCACCAAGAATTTTATTTATATAAGTAGTTAAGAGGGAATATCGTATGGTCCATAAGCAAAGCACATCTGTTAAGCAACTAGCCGCCGTATTGACTACCTGCCATTATTGGCCTTGTATTTTGTCGGAGTCGGAGGTGCTTATTCTGTTTACATCATTTAGCATTTTGTTCAGTTGGAGAACTTTTAAGCTTTAGATCTGTTGTGTGTACAGCGAGTATAAAAATATTTTTTATTTATTCGATATTTTCTGTTAAATGTAGTGCATTGGTAGACGTAAAAAATTGGGAAGCAGTCAGAAACAGTGATACACTGTTATGTAAAGTGTGCGATGTTAGACTGTCATAAGCGTATATCCACTGTGACGAAACATGCGTGGTCAAAAATTGGCAGAGACAAACAAAAGCGGTGAAACAGCGAGGAGCTGTTATGTAAAGAAGTTTACAAGGTAAAATACCGTTTACTGTACCATCTGCCTCTGTTCTGCAGTCTGCTTCTGTTATTTACGTCATGTGACCCAAATTCTCTATGTATGGTCATTATAAAAACTACGTTCCCACCACATCTTGACAAGGAATTTATCGGCATGTCTTCTTTTTTAGTTCATCTGAAATTAGGAAGCAAAATTATGTATTCTTTTTGTTTTCGTTGCTCAATGGATGTTATTATATTAACTGTTCAAAATGAATTCCATTGGCTTTCATACAATAATACAAACGACTATGAGAAGAAGAACGAACATTTGTAGAAACTTGAGTCGTCACATGACGACATTCTTTAGTTACTTTATGCCTAAGAACTTTAATGCATGCCGGCTGTGCTGCAATGTCTTTGTACTTCAAATACACCTATAAGAAAATCAAAGAAAATTCGTGTGATTTAGGCGGCCACTGGTAAGAACACGTCGTCCAATCCATCGCCCAGGAAATTGAATTAGTACACGGGAGCCACATAGTGCGGAAGTGCACTATTTTGCTGATAAATTAATTAATTTTCAAGCAGATTTTCGTCATTTTCTAGTAGCTCTGTTATACGCGGATCAACAGTTCAAGGTTGTTCCTATTTAAATTACCGTTAATAAAAACGGGACCAACGAACTGGTCTCCTAGAATAACTGCCCAAGCATGGAGTTCTTGTGAATGTAAAGAAATACAGATTTGTGTCAATACCTACAGTTATTTCTGTTTATTTTTCCATCCAAAGAAACGTACATTCATCACTGGATCAAATATTGTAAATTCGTATTGTTCATAATGTTATTAGTTATAATTTCGCAAAATTGTGGTCTTCGATCATTGTCGACTTCATTTGTTCTTGAACGGGTGAAATTTGTATTTTTCTTAAATTCTTCATACACTGCTTATGGAAACTGCCGATGCCTGAGCAAACTTAAAGACTGATTGTCATCCATTAGAACGTACCCCCAAAACATCAACTTCAACAGGTTCATATATTAGTGGTGTTTCTGGTATGGTATTGTTTTGTTTGTTACTGACCGAGTTTCTACGCGCTGTAACTTGTGCACAGTTGTCATCTTTACTTTCTTATATCTAATTAAAAAATAGTGTTTTTTTCGACTCAAATATTGATTTTGAACCCTCCTGATTCCATTCTAACTATTTTCCAAATGATGTCTGTCGGTGAGTGTGTGTGGATGTGTATATCCGCGACAACTCAAAAAATACTAATGGGAGACTTCCCAAATTTTGCAGTTGCAGATTGTGAACAACATTTTAGGTGACACACAATTTGATGAATGTGATACTACCACTAGAAGAGACACAAGGAATGAAAGAAGAAAAAAGGTAAAATTTCGGGAAAAATAATTAAAAATTTGTATTGCATTTCTGGACGAATCTCGACGAATTATAATGAAAAAAAATATAACTTTATGGAAAAAATCTGTCTGCATGTCTGTAGTATCGCGATAGCAGCCACAGTTTTTGAGATAAAGCTTTCAAATTTGGTACACATGTTCTAAAGGCTAAAGACAATGACAAATTCGATGATGAGCAAAATTGACTTGCTGAAAGGAGGTCCACGGGACCCAAACTTTTTTGTATTTGCCCTTTCACAGAAAAATATATTCTTCATGAAATTATAAATCATGTCTACTATATCAAGCCAATAAAATATATTTTCCAATTACTTAAATAAAGCTGATGTAAACTTAAATGTTGTATACATTTGACCTCATAAAATGGGGTTAGGATAAATTTACATACAGTTCGACATTTAAAATGTCTAATTTAGTTACAAAAATGTCAATGTCAATAAGAAGAAATTATTAAATTATATGACATGAATTATTATTGACAGTATCGAATGACGCTGATAATTAATTATTTAAAAATTTTAATGAAACATTTCAAGATACGCTATTAAAATTTATTTGAGGTAAGTGAAGAATTAAATAGAAGAATTTCTTTACATCAGGATGATATATACTGGTATAAGAAAGTTATGTGCTGGCCACATCAGATATTTTGAAATAAAGCCGCTCAATCTTTACTCTTTCGGTAGTGGTGTGAACCATATTGACAATTTATATTATCAAAATAAACTAAATGTTGAGAGAAAAAATAAACTAGCATTTTATACAGTGAAATCATCGACTTTTTATAAAAATGTAAGAAATATATGCTATTCCATTTTTTTTTAGACATGGTGCCATTTGAAATTTTTGAAGGGGTGACTATGAGGCTAAGGGTGATGACATACATCTGGTTTTGACGTAGAAACAGGTCTCACTTGATATCTTTATTGACATGTGAAATGCCATCTAGAACGTGCAGATATCTTTAATACAAAAATTTTTACAGCTAAAAATATTAAAGCATAAAAAATGACGTCTTTTAAATGCTTTAATTCGGGCATGCGAAAATTAAATGACGGTGGATTTCCTTCTTTGGAACCCTAAAGAAGATTCTCACAAAGTTTGAGCAAAATCTAAAATAAGCTGGCTTTACCGATTAGACGATTTCATATAGAATGACTCATAATATGTATAATGGAAGAGCGCCATGAGCGGACTTGCTCGCACCACCATCATTCGAAAAGGATGTAAACTGTGGGTTCTGTCATCGGGCGTGAGTTGCTGAATGAATTAAGTTCTAAAAACAGCCAAATTTCATTTAAAATCCAGTGTCATGCCGAGACGGCACGGCACTTCTCATAAAAAAAAAAAAAATTCTACTTTTTCGTCACGAAATACCTATAAAATATTGGAAATAATGAACCAATTTTACAATACTAAAAGTCGAAGAAATCGATTTTAAAAATGATAATTTAAATTATTCATTTGTGAGCGAGACTAATGTATCGAAATTATTTTTTTTTAACCGATTAGATTAAAGGACAAAAAAGGTTACGAACCCTATTGTAACAATCCTCATTTCTTGAGACGAGATAATAGATAATGAACCAAAGCAAATGTTTCTTCAGGATGGTACAAAAGATGACGGAACCACGAGGATTAATATTTTTAAATCGAAAACATTAGAGATTATAGTTCTCGTATTAAAAGAGTTTAACGAGGTAGGAAGTGGGAGCTTACAATTCCCCATCAAAATGACCATCGTCGTAGGGTCGATTTTTGTTATACACAGATTTTAGATCTTTCTCTTTTTAAAAAAGTTAGAAGAAGGAATAATATCAAAAAAAACCGTTTCGCGATTACTTTCGGACCGATTTTCCTATAAAGGCCTGATCTGAGTGTACAGGGTGAGTCAGTCTTTTGTAGACAAACTTTAACAGGAGATAGAACACATGTTTTTAAAAAGAAAAGTTCCTATAAACATATGTCGTAGAACGCTTCGTTTCCGAGATATAGGGTGTTGAATATAATTTTTTTTTCTCGAATTTTCATTATAACTTATAAACGAATGCTTAGATTTTTTCCGTGTTTGGGGGATAATGCCTATTAATTAAGGGACATAAAACAAGCGATAAGAATGTTCAAAAACTTGCACAGTGCCGTAGTGGAGGGGGTGCTCAACCCTTTTTTTAAACAGAACTTCTACACCAATGACTATTTTTTAAAAAAACTGTTATTTTCATTATCTACATACAGTTTAACAAAAATAATGTCCCTTCTTCTATTTCGAAATTCCTGTGCGTTTCCGAGTTATTTTGATTTTTAGTGTATGATATGGTACTAAATTAAGTAATTTATTTATTATCAATTATCGGCTAAATATTTAATTCTTTCAACGAAACCTACCTAAATATGGTTTGTTAAGGATTCTAAAAAGCCGAAATCTCTTATTCTTTATCTCTTTTCAATGTAGTCAAAATAAATATTTGTTATATCAAGCCATACTCAAATACAATACATACAAATACATACTCAAAAAATTCGAAAAAAAAATTATATTCAACACCCTGTATCTCGGAAACCAAGCGTTCTACAGCATATAAAAATCAAAATAACTGGAAACGCACAAGAATTTCGAAAGAGAAGAAGGGACATTGTTTTTGTTAAACTGTATGTAGATAACGAAAATAACAGTTTTTTTAAAAAATAGTCATTGGTGTAGAAGTTCTGTTTAAGAAAGGGGTTGAGCACTCCTCCACTCCGCCACTGTGCAAGTTTTTGAACATTCTTATCGCTTGTTTTATGCCCTTTAATTAATAGGCATTATCCCCCAAACATGGACAAAATCTAAGCATTCGTTTATAAGTTATAATGAAAATTCGAGAAAAAAAAATTATATTCAACACCCTGTATCTCGGAAACAAAGCGTTCTACGACATATGTTTATAGGAACTTTTCTTTTTAAAAACATGTGTTCTATCTCCTGTTAAAGTTTGTCTACAAAAAACTGACTCACCCTGTATAAAAAGTGCCAGAAAAAGCTGAAGCCAAATCTGCGACAAATCACTATTTCTATTTTGTAGTCAATTATAACAAATGTAGTTATAATTATTGACAACCACTATCTAACTACAAAAATTTTAACGAGAAACTTTATGTGAATCCTCGGGGTCAGCCATCAGCAATATAACAACATTGTGACAATAAATATTGAATCAAATAATAATTGTTACAATGCAATTCGACAGTGGTGAAGTCCATCTATATAATTTTTCTTTGAACTTGGATTTTATTTTGGCTTTTAAGTACATTGAAGTCAAATTTAGTGGCGAAACCGAAGAGTTGGAGGAATTCCACTAGGACAGATGAAGAACATAATATTTTCCTTTCAATTTGTTTTATCAATTAACTTCTGAATTTAATTTTAATATTTGTTATATTTACTCCAGTAATTGTTAGATTTACTTTGTAGATAAATCTGCGGTTGATAAATTCACTCTGCCGTAGGAAACTGTCTTAAAGATAGTCCCAGCTGTTGAGTAGCGGAATCAGTGATTCAATTAGATTCCGATCTTATTATCGGAAAGAACTTTGATCCGAGTATTTCCAACTTGGGACGTTTATCATTAAACAATACTTAGGGTAGAATTTTAAAATTACGCCACCTAGGGTAAAAATCGTAAACTAAATTTGATTTTCCTAAAAAAGTTTTTGACGTTCAAAATTTGAAAAATTTTTGAGAGAAAATTTTTGATTACAATTTTAAAATCTTCAGTTAATGAATTCAACCAAAAAATTTTTCGTCAATAAACTGCAGCAGCACTGATGAGTATATCTCCTGTCGTCGATGATTGACCTTGGTAGAGAAAATGGGCCGACATTAATAAGTGACTAAAAAAAGGTACTCAATATAATCCCAATGATAAGAAAAATTGTTCTAGGTACTTGTATTGTCAGTGTTGAGATTATAATTCATAAAATCAAAAGATGCAAACAATAAGCGAATATTAATATATGACCTTGAAAATACATGCGTAAACATTGATTAATTACACTCGGAAAAATTTAAGTCACTTTTGAATTTATGTGTGTACACATTTCGTTTCATTATTTTATTTAATAATAATGGGACATAAATCAGAACAAACGAAAGTTCCTGTAACTAAGACTAACACGCGGAAATATATCTTATAGGTACAATAGAATTCATGCTACAAAGTTAAAGCTATTTCTCAAAGGTCGATATAAGGCGATAAAGTTCAAAAGGTCGATCGATTCACTTCCATAATTACAAAGTTATGAAACATAAATCCGAATTATGGTTGCAAATTTGGGAAGTTTTAAAACTTCCGTAACATGTATTACGTTCATTTTACCAGTGGAGAATTCGGTGAGTGGTCCATTATCATGTTTTGGTAGCCATAATAATTCACTGACGGACAAAAAAAATATATTTTTTCTGTAACATGTATTTGAAAGCTTAGTAATAAGAAACCTGACATGGTGACATATAACAGGTCCCTACATTCATTTGTTATTAATCTATGAACATGCGCTATATCGTAGACTGATTATTTAGTTTTAATTATTTATTTTACAGTCTAACATAAATGTTTTAAAGTGATGTATTTTGTTGCTTGGCTGTTTATTACCTTTAAATATGGACAAATCTTTATATATTTGTATTTTAACGTAAGTTTTATCTTTACAAAATTGTGATTATTTTCACACAAAACAAAATCACAACTTTAAATAGTGAACTACGAATTAATGCTAAATAATCGGAGTACACAAAATTGCACTTTAATTTTTCAAATACTTCACAAAGCAACAACCTCGAAACTAATACTTTTTCTGATCAAATTCCAATCGGAGTTTTTGTTGTTTCCCACTCGAGAAGATACTACAGCCCAGGTGGGAAAAATATGTGCGGAAGGAAACAAGATATCTACACAGCAAATTTATAACAATAACAAGAAAATTTAAGAATACCACTGAGCATTAAATAAACAAGAAAAACAGTTACCCATGAAAATTATTTAAATCTGGCATTTTAAATTTAATAAAAATGATTTACGCGCAGTCTCAATAAAGTAAGTTACAAAGAAGGTTTTTCAATAGTGGAAATGCAAATAACCAAAGTAAATTTTGATAAAGGGAAAAATAATAAATGGTAGATGTTATAAATCGATAAGAAATAAGAATAATATTAATTTAGAAACTAATCTTATTTGATAGCAGCCATTAATGAAAAATTTATTAGCAGCAAGTATATAGAAATATTGGTATCATTTTTTAATGTTTACTGTTTATTATATTCGTTAGTTATGACAAGTAGGTTTATTATTTATGATAAAAATATTGTTTATTGAGAAGAAAAATATTATTATTTCTCTCAAAAATGTTGTTAGTAAAATAGAATATATTTGTAGCCAATAAAAACGGCATTTAAGAAAATGATTTTTAAAAATTAAAATCATTCTATACATTAGAAAAAAACAAAATAACTTTAAAATCCAAAAAAAACTCTAGGTGAGTACATAGAAAAACATCACAACTTAAAAATTCTCTTTAAAACTATAAATTCATACACCACTATAACCTATAATCTTAATATATCAATGCAATTCTGTGTACAGGGTTATCCAACGAAAAGACCCACCCCTACATTTTGTTTATTTTTCAAATTAGAAAAAAATGTTTCAAATAAGTCAGGTAGATGTTATCTACCCTGACTTCTCTAAAGAATTCGACAAAATAAACCATAAAGTTCTTTTAAATAAATTAGAGTTGTACGGCTTCTCTGACGCTCTACTCAATCTGCTCAAATCATATTTTCATAACAGATCCCAATACGTACAGCTTCGTGGATTCAAGTCTAACAGCTTTATTCAAGCGTCCGGTGTTCCACAAGGTTCGATTCTCGGACCAATATTTTTTGTTCTAATTATTGACGATATCACTGCCAACTTAAATGTCAATTACTTATTATATGCTTACGACCTTAAAATTTTTTCGAGAATCTACTCACTGAAAGACTGTATTTTACTTCAAAACAATCTAGATAGAATTAGTCAGTGGTGTGTAAAAAACAAGTTACCTCTAAATGCCAATAAGTGCAATGTCATGTCCTTTACCCGTAAGGTTCAAAATATTTTCTTTGATTACACACTTGGCAATATTATACTTATTATACCTGAATTTATTAAAGATCTTGGTGTAACATTCGACTCAAAATGAACATTTAATGAGCATATTCAAACTATTACAAGACCTGCACACAAAAGTTTGGGATTCGTATTACGCAACTCGAAAGATTTTTTCAACATTAATACTTTTAGACTGTTATATATAACATTTGCCCGCTCTAAGTTAGAATATGGTTCCGTTGTATGGAATCCAATATATAATATTAATATTCTTGAAAGGGTACATGTATGTGGGTAGACATACAGCCAATGAGATATTGCTGCAACATCTTAATCTAATCAGTCTAATAGCTAGTAGAGCAACTTGCTCAATTACATTTTTACATAAAATTTTACACAATACAGTAAAATCGGAAGAATTGCTATCTAAAGTTTTTTTGGGGTACCATCATTTAATTCCAGAAATCATCACATTTTTTTCTTACCATCATCCCGTACAAATATGGTGATATCCTCACCACTTTATCAAATGATAAATAACTATAATAACATTGGAAATTCGCTTGATATATTTGTTTGTAATGTTTTACAAATAAAAAGGTACAATACAAATTTAAATTATCTGTAAATGTTCTTTAAATTTTATTATCTGTAATCTTGTATAGGTAGTTTTTAAGCTATATATTTCTTTTAAAAATTGTTGTTATATGTGTATATGTATATATGAATGTTTTTATCGTGGTATATTTTACCATGAAAAATTAATCGCTTATATTTAGCTTTTATGTGTATAAACAATATGAGAAACCTTCACGTAAACTCCCCATCCTATAATTGAGGATTATCCCGTGGGATGTTGTCATGTAAATAAATAAAATAAATAAATAAATATGGCTCATATCAAATATGGTAGAACAGATAAGTCTAGTGTTGCCCAAAATGCGTTTGAAAACAGCCATAAAATCGATAGTATCAATTTAAAATTAGGAATGTAACAAATCCCAGATAGCCAGATGCATTTGATAGCTTGAAAATTACAAAGTGTAAAAATAGCATGGATAGTCACATAGTGCCATTCCCATATAGTCCGCTCTATTGGCTAGTAAGTCACGGATCACCCAACCGTAACTCTCCAGATAATGCTAATTTAGTTGGCGAAACCTGCATCCAGTGCAGTATATGGTGTTTTGGTGTTTTGTGGAAAACCACATTAATGTTACCATATACCTAGGAAAAATTAAGCACATCTACACATGCATCCATGAAACATTTTTTTCTTATCTTCAGACATAGATTCTGCACTTAATTTTTTCAACAAGTTTCGTTAATACCCTGTATGTTTATTAGTACAGTGGGGTCAATGATACCTGTACCTGTCATATACTATTTAATTCAACTTTTAAAAAATCTCTATTGAGCATCAACATAATTCTATATTATGCTGATCCATGCAAAATGGTTTAATCTGATGATAATGTACACAAAGAAACTGACCCCATTTTTGTTGAGATATTCGTTATCCGTGAACTAAAATAAATCTCTTGAAACTGCTGCCCACGTTGTACAAATAGAGTTTAAAATTTCATTTATCCATATTACAAATATTTTAATAATTCTGTTAAATCTGCCCTTTCAGCACTAAGCCGTATAGAAGTAAAGTAAAATATGTAAATATGTAAAAGTTCCCTGGGAGAAAATCACTTTTATATTCATTCGTAAATTGTGTGTAAGCGAAGTAAAAGTTTTTCTGAGTCAAAAGTACTTTAGAAGCATTATACTGAGGCAGCTTTTCTACAACTGGAAATAGTATTTCTGACAAACGATTTTCAGATATTTTAAGACATTTTTTAAAACAAAAGTTGATTATGAGTTATGGAACATGGTATTACGCATAATTTTGTCCAACTTCCATTGTTCTCAAGATAAAGAGAACTGATAATTAAACAATTTTTTAAATGTATCCAATGTTCGAAGGTTTCCAATCAAGTCGGTGACGTAAACAAGAGTAATTCATTTTCAAATAATTTATCCACCAAAATAAATCTAACTCGCTTGATTTTTGGAGGTGTTTGTTGATCCAGTCGTGCGATTTCACCACATTTTTATCGTACAAATGTCCAATATACACTAAAATATAAATCTGCAATAGTTTAACAAAAAAAAAAAAGATTATGATTTGATAAATTTGCAGTCTTTTTGCTTCAATAGTTACTATAAACACTAAAGATGAACCGTTTTAAAAAAGTGATTGGCGTCAGTGATGGGCATAGTGTAACTTACATACTTATCTTTTATATCATATCCATTAACGGTTGTTTATTAGTGTCAGCGTTCACTTTTTATAGTATCCTCTGCTAAATTTCTACGTGGAAATATAAATAGGAAGTCGTATTTTCAAAATGAATGTTTTACATCCAATGACGTAATATTTCTATACGCATAATATCGTTCTAAGTCACCTGCACGTCCGTCAGAAATATGGCCGATTGCACCGTATCGTTAAACTAGGTTTATATTTAAGTAGCGTTTATACAGTGACTCACTATTTAAGGAACATCACAATCTAAGTTAGACTTAAACGTAAGCCGAGTTTAACGCTTCGGTACAATCAACCATTTTAGGCACTTGTTAATAGTACGAAATTTGTCAATATCCGGATTTTTACTTAACTTTAAATCGCTGTTAAAAATTTTCTATTGACGAGAACAAAAAATGAAAATTAATGATTCATCTTAAATACCACATGGATTTAACATTCAAAATTGTATTAATAAAAATATTTCATTTGGTGTCATTTCATGAAACTAAATAATCGTATTTCCCACAAACAAAAAAAAAATGTATGCACCCGTATTGCCTGAAATTTTATACAGGGTGTCAACGAAAGGTGGAAAGTCTACCATTTGCTTGTCTTTTAAGTTAGAGTTTTGAAATTTGGAGGAATAAAATTACATAACATTTTGATTGTTTCGTTCGTCTAAAATCACTTCAGGTCTAACCGGAAGTTGTCGCAACAATGTATCGATGATTTATTTTAAAATAACCTCAAAACCGGCAATCGCAATAATTTTAAAAACTAGTGGGCAATCGCAATTAATTAAACGCTTTTTTGTATGATGCAAATTTTATAAATCATCTAAAAGTGTGTGTGTGGTTACTTTATTTAATTTTCAATTAAATAAAGCGAAAGGATAAAGATTTTGATATTTTGGTATTATTTTTAGTATTTGTTACTATTTACACATTAATCTCACCTCACTATTGTAATACTTTGGTATTTTAATTTTTATTATACCTGTATTAGTAAAGTTCGCTGTGTTGAAACATCTTTACAATTTATTGCATTACGATTGACACTGGTAGATGGATTTACCATTAACTTGTTAGTACTATACTATAACAAAAGGACTTATTATTCTGAGATCCTCCGTGTTGACGTTGCGTGTACCTACTTCACACTGACGAAGACAATAATCAGAAACCGGTCTGCGCATGGTATACGCGACGACCTCAAGAAGAATTTATATTTATTTGGTAAAAATCTTTTATTAGTTGGCAATCGCAATTAAAACTTATTCACTTCTGTGTGTGATCACTTTATTTAAATAAATAAAACCAGATGTTTACGACTTTGGTATCTTGTATTTATGTATTATTTTTAGTATTTACTACTACTTGTAAATATTATCTACTTACAATACAGATGTATTTTTTAAAATTCCATCCATGGCACAAAAAAAAGGGGTTTCCCCCAAAACCCCTTCCTAATATTAAAAAGAATTAAAAAGTCGGGGGACCTAGTTATAAGTACGGAACTAAAGCTGTTCGAGAGGGGCCGAGAATGTTTAAGAATGTTCTAGACCATACTCGGATGGATATGTAAGGCACACAATGGGTCCAGGAACTCGGTCTTAATTTGGAAAATTGTACGAGTAAATAAGAAATAAGTTAGAGACTAAAGTAGCGATTTCTAAATGTTTAGTTATGATTACAGTTGTCCTTTATTAAGTTATTGTTGATAAATTATTAATTAGTTAATAAAGTACCTGGACTTTCAATCAACGAATCTATGATATGAGGTGTTTGTATGGCCAGCAAACACGTAACAATATTTACAACTTTTCCTAAAAGATTTTGTTAAATCCTGATATAAACTGGGTTACATATGTTGAAAATTAAATACATCACATCACAAAGATGTCTCGATATTCATTCGAGCTCGAATTCCAGTGACACTTGAATACGAGGTCGAACAAATATCAACAACCGAATTATTGGACTTCCAGCAAACGAATTTGTGCTCGTACTCCAGTGCTTTGCGACGCGACATGTTTGTTAGTTGCCCGAATAAGACCAGGAGAACAAGTAAGGAGTGATTATTCAAAAGTGTTCAAGTCCAAAAATGACGACAATCGAAGTAAGACCGGATTTCATATCTTGCTCGACTTTTTAACACGCGTACACTTTTTGTTTACATGTTCAAAGGGGATAGCCCTCAGATGTCACAAAAAAAAATTATAGCTGTAATAGTAACTGAGCTAGAAGTTGTTAATGTTTTTCTCAAAACGGATTTCATTGGACATGAACATTTTTGAATAAACGCCCCTCAAGTGATTTTACTCAACACGTAGAGGTTTCCAGAACACGATAATATTAAATTAGTAGAATATAGAATATATAAGTGTTTGTGCAATATAACATTAAAATACGCAGTTCGCTAGGAAATTTTTGTGATACGCGAGAATAAACAGACGTAGGCAACAATGCAATAGTAAGTAGTCTGGGTGTATAGCCTTTAACAGGGTGTTCAGCATTAACTATACCATACATTTATTAATATAAAACAATGGCTGAGTTGTAGCAACCTGACTACCATGTGAAAAAGGCCTTTGATACTGTTTGGCACTCAGGCCTCCTATATAAACTTAAAAATGTACTAAACATACCACCTTATTTTGTAAGTTTAATTAAAAACTATATAAAAGATAGAAAATTTCAAATACGGATAAACGATGCGGTTTCATCGCTTAAAAACGTACAAGCAAGAAACGGTCCTTTCACCCATCCTATTCAACCTCTTCCTTTCCGATATACCCACGTACTCTAATACTAAAACTGTATTATACGCAGACGACACGACAATTTACGGACAATCATTCTACGCAAAAACAGCGACACAAAAATACGATACCGCATGGACATACTAAAGGACTATTACAAAACATGGAAAATAAAATTGAACGAGGACAAGATAGACAATTACGCAGACAAAATAATTTACAAATATTAAAACTTTTAACAAATTTAAAATAAATGATAAAGTAATAACAGAAAAATCACCGTAAAATATTTAGGAGTCACACTCGACAAACGACCTTTTTTCAAACAACATATAACTAATACAATTAACAAGACATACGGTACTTTGACCAGATTATATCCTTTGAATAATAGACGAAGTATTTTACCGACAGACAACAAATTTCTACCCTATAAAACAATACTCAGACCGACACTGACATACTCATGCGCGGCCTGGTCCCACATTTCGAACACACAATACAAGAGACTACAAACTACACAAAACAAACTACTTAGACTGCTAACAAATTCAAATAGATGCATAAACATGCGACAACTACACAGACAAACTAATACCGAACCCATACAACTATACATATACGAAACTGCAACAAAATTTCTAAAAACCAACACAAACATCTAACTTAACAAGAGACATTACACGCATAAGAAGATACGATGACATACAACATACACACAAGTACATCCTCGAAAGACTTCCACTTTACGACGAACAATGGTAAGGGCATTAACACACGGATAACATACAGAGACGTAATACTCCTCATAACCCGCAAACCCAGCCCCATCACCCCTCCTCCCTTTATATAGATAAGACTGCGAAAGCCAACAACAAAAAATTAAAAATTAAATAGGTTTTTCCCAATTTCTAATATATAGGTTGTCAATAGTGTGTTCTCCTTCGATAACCTTTGAACCGTTAGTGATACAACAATTTATTAAATACAAGGATCGATAAGATCTATTATTTAAAATTGTTGTGAAATCTACAGGGTGCTTAAATTTTCTGTTACACACAAAAGATACTTTTTTTAAATGGAAGACCCTGTATATTTTGTCACCATTTTATTAAATGAAAAGAGTATTATCCAGTGATATTTTTTTTAGATTTGCATGCAACGTTGCCAAGTTCTTTAACATTTTCTGGAAACTTAAGGATTTATAAGGGTCCGTTTAATAATTTTTATTTACCTATGGAAACAAGCTAGGTAAGCAAATATTATACTATTCTTAGTTCATACTACACGCTAAGTATTAGTACCTTTTTTTACATTATTCTATTTACAAATTGTCCATGACGGCATATCAATTAATGTGAATTTCAAATGGGAAAAACTCTGTTTTTTTTTAAATGGAACACCCTGTATTCTTTACGTGGTTGGATTCCTCCTTCAAATTGCTTTCTTTTATGTATAACACTTCCTATACCTCACTGTTGTATTTTTGGAGATAATTAAAAGGTTTTCTCTTTAACCTCACAATCATACTAAAAATTAATACAATTTTATCAAGAATGGCTTTGGAAAAACAAAAATTGCGGTCAGGCGAAAAATTATTTTCTATAAAATCGTAAAGGAAACAGTAATAGTAGCAAATTTATTGAACTTGAATGACAAAATTTACACCTCACCTTAGGTATGTACATAACAAAATAAAAGTGTAATTTTAAACGTAAACAGTAAATAGAAGAGAAAAAAATAAAGCAAGTTACAAAATATGCTCATCGTGACCTCCTAGTTGTAAATTACAAATTCTGACTCTATGAAGAAATGAGTCACTTACATTTTGCAACATGTTAGGCGTGATGGTGTCGAACGCTAGTCGAATTCTTTGCTGCATGTTTTCTCTTGTAGTTGGTGATGTTTTGTACACTAATCCTTTAATATACCCCCACAAAAAAAGTCCAATTTTGTCAAATCTGTCGACCTTGGTGGCCATTGAACTGGTCCTCCTCGACCTATCCAATTGTCACCAAATGTAACATTTAAAAAGTTTCTTACGGCCATACTATAATGGGGTGGAGCTCCGTCGTGCTGGAACCATAGCCTCTGTAAGACATTTTGAGGACACCCGTTTAACAATCCGCCCAGTATATTTTGTAAAAAAATCGAGGTACATATTCCCAGTCAAGTGACCATTAAAGAAATGCGGTCCAAGTACATATTCACCTACTATCCCTGCCCACACATTGAGTGACCATCGGTGTTGATTATCTACAGTTCTCGTAAAATGAGGGTTCATGGTATCATAGTAGTGTAAGTTATGTCTATTAACACAACCATTTTTATGAAATGTGGCCTCATTAGTGAATAGCACGAAATCAAAAAATTGCGGCTGTTGGTGAATCTTATTGAGTGTCCACTCACAAAATGTTACCCTACGTTCGAAATCATTTGGCTCTAGTTCCTGAAACAGTTGAATATGATAAAGATGAAAGTTTTGTGTCCTCAATTTTCTTGTTACTGAGGATTGACTTATATCAAGTTGTCAATTTCTCTCATACTTTTATGCGGATCTTCAACGACACTTAATAACTTGAAACACTTTTTCTTCATTTGTTGCTAGTTTTGTACGTTCATGTTTTTTATAATTTACATGTCCAGTTCACTCAAACCTTTCTCGCAACCTTTCAAATGCAGAATGGTGAGGATGTCTTCGTTCTGGATAACGCTGAATATAAGCGGATTATCTCCCCTTCTCCCAATGCATAAACCATGTCGATCAACTCTTCGTGTGAAAAATTCATAATTTATTTAACAAAAATAATTAACTCAACTAGGAAATACAGAAGAATCACACAAGTAAAATTAATTACGTGTAAACCACAAAATATCAGTTTGACAGCACAATTTTTGTTTTTCCAAAGCCATTCTTGATAAAATTGTTTTAATTTTTACTATGATCGCAAGGTTAAAGAGAAAACCTTAATTTTCTCGAAAACTTCAACAGTTAAGTATAAGGAAGTGTTATACAAAAAAAGAAAGCAATTTGAAGAAGGAATCCAACCACGTAAATAAATACAGGGTATTCCATTTAAAAAAACAGAGATTTTCCCATTTGAAATTCGCATTAATTGACATGCCGTCATGGACAGCTTGTAAAATAGAATAATGTAAAGATGATAATAATACTTAGCGTGTAGTATGAACTGAGAATAGTATAATATTTGCGTACCCAGCTTGCTTTAATAGGTAAATAAAAATTATCAAACGGTCCCTTATAAATCCTTAAATTTCCGGAAAATGTTAAATAACTTGGCAGCGTTGCATGTAAATCCAAAAAACAAAATATCACTGTATAATACACTTTTCATTTAATAAAATGGTGACAAAATATACTGGGTGTTCAATTTAAAAAAAGTATCTTTTGTGTATAACAGAAAATTTAAGCACCCTGTAGATTTCACAATAATTTTAAATGATAGACCTTATCAATCCAAAAACTTTTGTATTTAATAAATTGTTGTATCACTGACAGTTCAAAGTTTATCGAAGGAGAACACACTATTGACTCACCCTGTATATTAGAAATTGGGAAAAAACCTATTTAATTTTTAATTTTTTGTTGTTGGCTTTCGCGATCTTATCTATAATATATTAATATTAATTATTTAAAAGCTTTAGTTCTGTTCAGCACAGCAAATGGTTTGTGATAAGGAAATAGCAATAAAAATATAAAAAACACATGATAATAAATAAACGGCCACAACAGCAACCTGGGCGAGCGTTTACCGCAGTGCGCGATATGTAACGCACGCTCAAATATAAATATTGTTAAGTGCAATAAATCAAATATTGAAATACTTAGTATAAGGTCATGTATTGTGAAAATATTAACGTTGAATAAATCTGTTAAAATGGAATGGAATGAAAATGGATGTTCCGGTGCTACAAACAATTTGAAAAAGACATATTTTCGTTGACGATGGTCCACATACAGGGCGGCCGTCTGAAATTATTGTTACGAAAAGCACTGCAGCTGTGAAAAATTTATTAACGAAAATCCACATATTACATAGAGACAGATAGAGGAAGAAATTTTGCTATCCCTACGTAAAGTGTGTGCGTTGTGGATACCCTACCAATTAAACGATACATGGCATGAAGCATGTGCATTGAGCCCGACCATAAAGTCGGCGAACATTTTTAATCAGTGATGTATACGCATGCATCGCATATGCATTGAACATGATGGAAAGTATATTAAAATTGTAATATATAACGCCTTATCCCAACAGTGTCCTAGCTACCATGTTATAAAGACCGAGATGCTGAGACTGCGTTAAAAGAAATAGCCGGGGAGATGGGAAAAGACAAACTCATAACCACAAAAGACGTGACCAATAAAATAAAAAATCTGCGTTCACGTAATGCCAAGAATTAAGGAAAATAAAAAATCTAAAAGATCATCAAAGTACAAGTAAATACAAAGCACATCATACTGATCGAATTCGTGCAATATTCATTGCCATTTCTTTTTAAAATTTAACTTTAAAATTTTAAAATTTATGCTTAAGATGAAACAGAAATAAAAGTTGGTCAAGTTTATAATTATGTTTTGTGTATTCAATGCTAATTAAGAGCAATTACATTATATCAAATATTATCACAACATTACAGACTTACAGTAATTAGAGAAATACATAAAGTCTCTCTTATCATAAAACAATTATTGCACATATAATAATAGAAACCGACTTAATCGAGCTTAAGCAAGTTGGATATCAAATCATTACAGCTGGCATTAACCTGATCCTTATCGTTTGCCATAACTATGGGTTATAGTGTTATTGAATTACGTTAAACATAGATCCTCTTGTAATGACCAATATAATGCAGACATAGTCGATAAGATTACGCTACCGGAACATATCATGTACCCTTATTAAATGGCATAATCAATTCATTAATAGCTTCATTAATTTCACAGAGCAAATAAAAATAACATGGGCGATTTTACTATTAGATTAATTAAAAAATTAAAATTTAACTTTATTATTATGTCGCACAATAGAAATAATTATTGAACATATGAAAAAGTTAGCAATATGTATAGATATGGATACGTATAAACAACTATAGTATAAGAAATCGGCATGGTGACGGGACGTGCGGGGTAAGACGCTAAATGTGGGCGGGAAATATCTAACACATGACATCTTCCGTCTTTTACACCGCTTACATTAAAGCTAGAAAGATGATTGTTGTTTTTGTTGGCACGCGACCGACGCACAGTTTCACTTACATTCTGTAATAGTTCAGGGCCGCAGTTAATTTTGTTATCGATTTGTTTAGCATTATTATATCATATTATATTATCTGTTTATTTGCTGGTGTGTTTTTGAAAATAATTAAGAAGTTTATTGTATTTAATGTAAAAATGTTTCAACCGTGGAAGGCCTCTACGTCTACATCTTATTGTGTTTGTAAAAATGAAAATGATAGTGATTACAGTGATAAAGAAAATCAAAGTTCATCAGTGTTTTCTGTAAGAAGAAGTCGGCTACATTTGAACGAGCAAGCCAAACAAATTTGCTTTAATGTTTACATTAATCTTTTGAAGCGACGAGCTAATGATCCTAATGTGTATTATTCACATATACCGTAAAATAGCATTATTTTGAACGCATTTTTGGTGTTTTTTGAGTATAACTCCAGTGTGTAAGACAAAAAAATTCCCAAAAAAAATTATTTATCATTATTATACCTTCATTTAGCTGTGTGTTAACACAGATTATAAAAAATAAATATTTTGATGTCGGTTGTTTTTATTAGAAGGTTATTCGAATTCATCCCTACGTGTGGGGCAAATTCGAACAAGGCTTTAAAATGCATGTAATCTCGAATTCTGACTCCCATATCGAACAATTTAAGTAAAAAAAATCAGTTTTATTTTTCCGTTCTTGATAGGAACCCAATAGAATGCCGCGCCAGACCACCACAATGCATATAAAGAGATGCAGTTTGTTTCAAAATAGTTTATTATATCTATTCAAAATACAAAATATCATCCTATCTTTAAATGTTTTATAACATAAAGAACAAAAAAAAAACAATATCTAGGTACCTACTTGCTACTTGGCTTAAAGAAAACAAATAAACTTATTCGATAACATATAATGTTGGTAAATCAAATGAGCATCGATTTCTTCTCAGGTCTTTTGGTAATTGCAGCTTCAGCCTAATTTGTCAGCTTTTTTTTGTCTTAAGAAATTGATCAAAATTAGGTCAGGCTGGTCTAGAAGAATTTCAGTGATCATGCCAATAAAGTGTCTGCCATCATTTTTAGGACATTTAAACTTCACTAAAACAAAGTCATTAACTTTAAGATTTTCACCCTGATTACTAGATTACACCCAGGTACTAGGTAAAACAGCATCTCTGACTAACGTTCCCCGTCCCACAATACATAAACTGGTGGAAGAAGATGTCCTTTTAAGACAACAATGATCCGACATCGGTCAATAGGAAACTCTGAACCCATCGTTAGCAAAAGTTTTAATAATTTTGGTTTACGACATGTATCAGAAAAATTAAATTCCAGCTATTGACGTGGTAGACAGAAAACTAAAAGAAATGGATTATCATCTAAAACATACCAAAAGAACTTTAGGAACTTGGCTGAGAAAAGTTGGATTTAAATATCAACCTATTAATAAACGCATGACGATTATGGAAAGCAGGCGAAGAGTGGATTTGCCAGATTCATATCTACAAGAGATAAAAGAACTCAGAAGGGAAAATAGACCAATTTTTTATCTAAATGAAACTTGGTATGATACTCATGACACCGTAAAAAATGGATGAACTGATGGATCTAGGAACTGTCAACTAATCTCATTGCCCCCTAATAAAGGGACTTGAATGATTATATTACACTGTGGATCAGTTGATGGATGGGTTGTAAATGCATTGAAACTGTGCGGAAAAAACATGGAAGACTTTAACGTAGATTACCACAAAAACATGGAGGGAGAAATAATTGAGGAATGGTTTGAAAATACCCTAATTCCAAAATTAAAACCGAATAGCATTATTGTTCTTGACAATGCGAAGTACCATTGGAGACAACTGTATAAAATTCTTAACAAGAGTTCTACTAAGCTGGAGTTACACATTTTTTTAATGGAACATGATCTCTATTATGAGGAAAATTATAATAAAGCAAAATTTTTGAAAGTCCTGTAAACGAAAAATTATGAGAAGTATATTATAGACACTGTAGCGAAGAGATATGGCCATAAAGTATTATGTCTGTATTTTCAACTCGATTGAATTAATTTGGTGTAAATTGAAGAAAAATGCCAGAAAACTAAATACTCCGAAATTCGATAAAAAAGTCGTAGAGTTAATTCAAAATGAAGTGTCGAAAATTAACAAGGAAGAGTGGGAAAAAAGAATTATGAAAGTAATTACAATTGAGGATGATTATTTAAAAATTGCTGAATGTCATAAATGGTGGAAATCAACTTATTATAAATTTGAACGAGGATAGTAGTTCATCTAAAAATGAAGAAGAGGGTGAGAAGTGCGAGGATTCAGAAGAAGAAGCGATGTGAGGTGAGGTAAAGTGAAATGATGTGAAGTGAAGAAATGAATTTCGTGATATCAACTGTAGTATTTATTTCCATTTTTGTACTTTCGTAGTTCGGTGCTTGAGAAATATTCTTTTTCAAAATGTTATTATTTATCAATATTTTTTTTTTTAATTTTGACAAAAATAAGTTTGCTTTTATTATAGTAATAACTTTACTATTAGAATTTATTGTTAGTTTATTTATTGAGAAGAATATTTGTTTCTCTTATTATTTTGAAAGTCTATTTTTTTGTTATTAGTTTGTTTTTAAAGGTTTTTTGTTACTTTTTTAAATAATTTATTTATTCTATACTAATATTCCATACCCATCCTTTCCTGGCAAGAAATGCTCATACCTCCTCGCGGCTCTTGTTGGGTAGTAACAATTTATATTAAGCAAACTTGAATACCGCAACTGCTGTTTGTGTAGTCAATACTTTAAATTCAATACATTTATTTCAAGTTAATACTTTTTTTCTACAATTTCTAAATTGTTGCTAGATTAACTGAGAACAAAAACCCACATTGAAAAGTAAACGAGCGAGCAATAAATATAAATCCAGCTCTGCATTTTGTAGCATCTTACCCCATACGTCCCGTTACTATAGCGATTTCTCCTACTATAACTAAATAAATAAATCACAACAAAAATTTTGAAAAGTGAAAAAATGAACAGTGTGTTTCATAAGTCATAAAAGAGTATTAAAATAATACGTTTTAAATATTTATTGCAAGCTTTCTCACACTCCTTTTATAGTTTTCTGAGGAAATTTGTTTATTTGTATTTGT
Organism: Rhamnusium bicolor; assembly: GCA_029963845.1. Classification (NCBI taxonomy): domain Eukaryota; kingdom Metazoa; phylum Arthropoda; class Insecta; order Coleoptera; family Cerambycidae; genus Rhamnusium; species Rhamnusium bicolor. Next base: position 23,892 of record JANEYF010003594.1, read on the forward strand.
ATTATATGCCCAAGAGAGTGCTTTGTCACTGCCACTGCAATAAAATGGTGGACCATCAAATTGCAATTTTGGGATATCGCGAAACCACAAATTTACTGTAGCATGTAAAGGTTTACAATGTGATAATATAAAAAAGCCGACCGGCTCTATACAATTTTATGCTGTTGTTACATACCACTCGACGTTATGCAATTTACTGACGAACTGCATGTATTCTCCCCTTCCCATTATTCTCAGTTGACCCACATCACAGGTACCTACGTAAACTCTTAGAATTAACACAGTGTAGTGCAATTATGAAAGAATCCATTACATTTTTAATTAATATAGTACGTTTTCCGATAAAACTAGTTTACGTATTAACATTTCGAAAAGAAATAGAACTAATTTTATCATGTTGCATGAAATTTTTGTTTTTCTGTTGTTGGCAATGTTTTAGTAGATGTTTACAATATATTATTATATGTTCAAAAAACCATCACTGGAGCCGATATCTAACATACGAGCTCTACAAAATTCCAGAACATTAACAGTCAGTGTCATTTTTTGTTGTGTTAATTAATTTTGAACTTTTAATCTAATAAAATGGATTAATATTATTCCAATTGTAAATATGTAGACATGTTAACAGCAATTGGTGCTTGTAATGATAGTGTTAGAGTCTAGAAGGACGACTTCCTAACCGCCGTTATATGACACCTAGAACAAAAGTTATTGAGAATGATAATTTCAATTTGGAAAATAAATGTGGGGAGCTCAGAGGTAGTAATGTTGAGGGGGGAAGAAAGATTTCTTGAAATTAGCGATGATACTTCTTGCATCAGCACTAGAAGAATTGCAGCACAAACAAATTTATCTCACACATCGGTACACAAAGTGTTAATGTGAAATGAACTATATATATTTCGTCCGGAAAAAGAGAAGATATAAATATATGGTAATTCAGTAATTGGGCCACATAATTTTTAGGATAATTTTTCTGCTTCAACCTATGATGAATTTTTAGGTGAAAACTTATCCGAAGTCCTTCGTGATATTCCTTAGTACCAACATAATGGAGCACCACATATTTTGGACATATTTGTGATTTCCGCAACGAAAATTTTTCACAAAGATGGATTGATAGAGGAGGACCAGTTCGTTGGCCCCCGGTCACTAAACTTGACGTCTATGAACTTTTTTGGGGGTATTCTTAAATAAGGTATTTATCAGGTATCAATTGAAAATCAGGAGCTAGCTCTTCCTCGAGTTCAAAAAGCAATTGCTTTAATAGATGGGCCAATTCTGCAGCGAGTGGGAGATTCTCTTTTTACGTCGTGCTAACTAATGTATTGAAGTTAGTAGACTATTTGAAGACCTTTAATTAGATGAATTTATTATAATTATAAACACCACAGAAATTATACAATCCCTCAGTCCAAAGCCAAAGCTATCTAGAAGAGGGTTCCACTTAAAAAGACGTGGACAAATAATCATTGCCACCGAGACTGCCGGTGCTGATGGTGGGAATCGAACCCGTCGCTATGATAAAAATATTTTCCATGTTTTCTATGTTTTAATTCAAGTAGAAATAATCCAAGTAAGAAATTTTTTTTGTTTATTTTGATTATTATAACTCTTTACGGAGGGCTCAAATGTAATTTTATCCTTTGTTTTTGACTTATTTTAACTTCTAAAATCAAATTCCGAAATATGGGGCGTGACTTATGAAATACCTTGTATATTTCATTTATTACTTATTTATGTCAGCTGATTCCGTTATCAAGTTCAATTACCAAAGAAAGGATAAACTCATAAAAATTCGCCGAACCCTCACTTTGTTGTGGAGCTGTTGTTGTGGAACTCACATCACATACACAGTGAACACATTCTTTTCTTTCCAAATATGGTGATGCATGTAGGTCATCTCATCGATTTAGTACGATCCGGATTTGAAACCGGTTCGCATGGTTGAAACGAATTGATATCTCGTAAAATAATCCATTTAAGTAATCGGAATTCTCATAGTGAACTTAATCGTTTACCCTACCAGACATCCCATGCCAAATCAACCACAAATAGTAAAACTTTGGAAGTTTGGATGTTCACAATAAGAGAAAGAATTTTTTTCTAAAAAATATCACAGAAATAAAAAACTAGAAGTAATAAATATTACGTCTGATTTCCAAGAGTTGTGAATCACTGCGAAAATTGGCAACTGGCTGCGAAAATCTAGAGGAGTGCATACGCATTATGATATGTAGTTTTGACACTGAAATTAAACAGTATACATGTTGTTCCAATGTACAAACGTTAACTGTGAATAGAAGGCACTAAATAACTCTTCAATAATGAGTCAATCGTCCTTCATTACTAAGATACAGAACGTTTTATTAATTCTGGCCAAATCATTCTTTGGTCATAACTTTTAAACCACCCTGTGTAATAGGTTTGTATGTTACATATATTTTAATTATTTTATATGACAGACTCCGTAAATACCAAAACCAAAATCCAGATTTAAAAAATATACTGATTTGCAGTTTTTGATTTCTTAAAAAGCGATGATTTGAGGATCTGTTTAGGGATTTAAAAAGTTTATAAACGGCCTACTTATTGTAGTTCCTAGAATTTCTACATTTTCGTCAAACCTGAAATAGACCTCTTGGCCACTATTCATATTATTTTGGGATTAAGTATTTGGAATGGGTTCTTTGTCAGTATTCATGACTTGTTAATATTTTTAATTAATATTTAAGTTGCTAATATCTATTTTATGTTCACAACTGCGAGACAACATTAGCCATCTCTTCCATATTTAAGTTGAGCCATTATGTTGTTTAAACCAGGTTTGAATTGATCATATCATTTATCCATAATTTTTTAAAAAGCAAAGATAGAGCTATTGGGATTCAAAATCTAGATAAAAAATAGTTCTACCTAGAAATTATAAACAAAACAGGGTCAAAATCTAGATGAAGAATGGTTATGTACTGTGTATGTGTGTACTGTGAATGTGCTGTACTTTCCAGCCTTTCCAGTTTCTATTCCTGATCTATTCCATCCTAGATCCAATTACTTAGCTACGGTATGCCGATGAAGAGCAATAACTGCTACACATGTGTCCGCAGCTGCATAGATGGTTTTCTTGATATGGCAAGAATCATTCTTTATCTATTCTTTCTTAATTTCTTAATTTCCTGACCTTCATTTTATTCTTTCTTTTATGGTGAAAATGAGATCAAAATGAAAATTTTGCCTCCTGTTTGAAATAGTGTATTTCTTTTGCTTTTATAGAATTTTATTAGAATTAAATATTTAATTAAAAAACTCCTCACAATTTCATGCTTATATCGTAATCAGTGAATATTTTATACCTTTAGAAGAATCATCTTTTTTTATTAATTTTCTTAAGCATGTATTACTTTTTGTCTGTAAACTCTAATAGGTATTTTGTCAATATGCGGTTAAATTATTTTAATAATGATTATTTCAACAATATAATTCCGAAATGCTACAAAATTTGTATAGGCATCCTTTATCTTCCAATCAGAACAGAATTAACCTATAAAGTGACATTCCAGGCATTTTCATCGGTGGTTATTTTAAAGTTAGGGCCATTTTACGTTGTTCCTACTCCTACTAGTTCTAATAATGTTTACTGAAGCGTTAATTACTGTAAGCAGTTAAGTAATATAATACCTAAGATCCAGATTGCCTTGACATAAACGTGGCCAATAGAACCATGTTTTTCTGCAATTTACTATATGAAATTTCGTAATATGGTGCTGACACTTCAAACTACAAGGTGGTATTTTATGATTTGTATGTTTTTGAGTAAATATTTTTGATTGCAACTAAAATTTAAAATTAATTTTGAGTCAACAAATGAGTTATAAAAATTAGAAAGTAAATATTTTGAGTTTAATTAGAAAATTTTAGAGGCGTAGACTCTAATATATTATTAAATCTGGTGTTCTTTTATAACAATAGTTCCTATTTATAGCTAAGAAGTTTCGTATCCACAATCTCTTAATGTAGTTTTATTAGTCTATCATATTAAAAAAAGTGGGAAATTTATACTCGACAATGAAAGACAAATTAATATTAGATTATAAATCACATGTGGTTTACAAAATTCCGTGCAGTTGTGGGGCTATATATATTGGACAAACTAAACAATTATTAAAAAATCGAATCAAGGAACACAAATGCTCGTGTAACATAAGACATATTCACAAAAAAGAAAAAACTGCTCTAGCATCTCATCATTTCGAGTTAAACCACGAGTTTATTTTCGACAATGTCAACATTTTAGACAATGAACATAACTACAAAAAACGATTGATTAGCGAGATGATACTTATTAACAAACACAATAATACTGTTAATAAAAAAACAGATACGGAAAATTTGAGTAGAATATACAATAACTTAATAGCTAACTTTGTAAAATTATAGCCCATGTATAATTATTACAATAATAAATGTTTATGATAAATATACATACATGTTTACTAACTTTTTACATGAAAATAAAAACAATTCGGTATGTCTTTTTGTGTTTACTAATAATTTTTTAGTATAGTTCTTTCATTGTTACTCTGATAAGGGACTGATATTCATGTGTATTAAAAATTCATTTAATAGGTATATTGGTTCATTTCTGTTTTGCCTTTACACTCATATTGATCTGCATTGAAAATAGTTAAAAAACCATTAATTTATTACCCAAAGGTCATTGTTTGTCCAAAGAATCCTGTTATTATAAGTGACGTTATTTATTTATTTGTCGATTATGATTATATTGACAGAAAACCAAAGACCTTATTAGGTAAGCGTGATTTCCTAATATAATATTTTATTAATTTTTGTTACTTTTTATTCAAACAAAAATAATTTTTACCTTTTAAATAATAAAATATTCCTTGTTTTGTTACTTATAACTTTGTGTTTTTATGTAACTTTTTAATTTAAATTTTTTCAATTTTTTTAAAATATTGTTATCTATATAATAAAAAAAAAGAGTCATACTGTGTGTTTAAATGTTCTATATCTTTATTTATTTATTTGAATTTATACGCAATTTATGTTATATGTTGTAGTCCTGAGGAAGACAATAAATTTTGTCGAAACGTCAACTAAATGAGAATTTGAGGTTTTCTTTACTAATTTTTATCCAAACCGACTAATAAAACTACACGTTCCTATTTATTTTGGATATTTTAGAAGAAGTCATACTGCGACAGAAACGATGCGGCTTTTGCGATAACACCTTTCGCGATTGGAAAACATATTTTGTCCTCCTAATTGTCCCGATTTGACACTTCCCGATAATTTGGACCTATTCGAAAAGTAAAGTTTATCAAAATCACCCTCACACCCTTGATGAGCTTAAAAACAAAACGCATCATGAAAATAATGCAATTGGACAAAGTATGTTAGAGAAAGTTATGCAAGATTTCGTACGACGGTGACGTGTAAATTAATGCCAGGAAGAGGAAGTTGGACATTTTCTGCATTCAACTTTCGTAGAAAAATCTCTAATGTCTTAAGGTCTATTCACATTAGGCGGCAAATAAAGGGAAAGGCATCGACAGGGCACAGTCAAGTCATTTATCATTACTTAGATGGGTTTTCCCATAGTCCACTCACACATACCGGTCTTCAGCCATGCAAGGCACCGACAAGAACCAAGAAAATCATTTGCCTGTTTTGTGACAACCGGAAAGGTGCCGAGAAGGGGCAATGTGAATGCATGAAAAAAGTGAACATGCAAGCAACAGTCATCCGGTAGTCTTTAAATGATATTCATCAAAAATGAAGCGCGAGAAGAAAGTATTTTCGTCTGATAATGATGGAATTTTAATCGAATTAATGCGTGAAAATAGTGAACGGTTAGAGTTTTCTAATAAGAAGTACCTATTCCGACACAACGCGCAAATCGAAACTCTAGAGATAAGTAGAAGAAAATATTCCATTGTGTGTCTAGTAGTAATAAGCAATACATTTCCGGACGACCGACGATGTAAATTGTTGGCTCAGACGTTAAGCCGAGGCCAACAAGCATTGAAGAAATATGCTACGAGGTACACATACTATTCTTTCTGAAATCGCAATCTATATTATTATAAATTAATTTTTATTAATGCATAATATTCTTTCGTTACAATTTCAATAATATATATATGTACAGCATGTCCGGCGATGTGGTAGACAAGAAGACAAACGGACTAAAATTTTCATTTTTCGAGGAAAAGTGATTCTTTATAAAAAAATTTGCTTGCTGACAAAATACGATTGTCGATGGAAAAAAATAAAAATTTTATACAGGGTGTCCAAAAATTTAAAAATTAAAATTTTTTACAACAGTAAAGTACCCTTTTTTATAATTTTTTTAGCAAAATGCTATTCAAGAAAATTGTTTTAAATCATCACATCTCCTAATATAACAAGATAACAGAAATAAGTTATTACAGTGTCAAGCAAAACGTCATTGACAGTAACTTTTAAAGATTTTGTCAGTTTACAATGTTAACAACGGAGCAGAGAATACATTTAATCCAATGTTATGGTGACAGAGATTGTTCATACAGATACGTTATTGGAAAATTTCATGAAAGGTTCCCCAGTGTACAAGTAACCAAATGGGCGGTCTACAAGCTGGTCAAGAAGTTTCGTGAAACGGGATCCGTATTAGACTTAAAAAAAGTAAAAAAATCCTACAATGAAGATGATGCAGCGACTCTACTTGTACTGGAATCTGTTAGAGAAAACCCAACACTGTCCTTGAGGAAACGAGCTACGCAACTACAGGTGATCCAAAAAAAGTACTATTCAATACATTTTAAAGCAAAATAAGATACATCCCTACAAACCCCATTATAACCACACATTAGAAAAGGGTGATGATGGCAAAAGGTTGGATTTTTTGCTTGTGGGTAGGGAGTAAGATTTTAGGTGGTAATAGAGGATTCCATAAACTTATAATATCTCGGATGAGTCCACGTTTTCGACGAATGGACTGTGGCATCGCAACATGTTCGTTATTGGAGTGATGTTAATCCTATGTTTAGAATACCAACCCGACGTCAATATTTTAAAAAGGTGAATGTTTGGTGCGCTGTTTTCTACTATGGTATAATAGGACCGTATTTTTTTGAGAATACTTGTAATAGAAATTCGTATTTAAATATGTTAAATACTTTTCTTTCTGATCATTTGCGATAACTACCAGCAGATTACCAAGGTAACATGTACTTCCAGCAAGATGGATGTGCGGCCCATTTTGCGAAGGAATGGCTTGATTTGGAATTTTGCCAATCCACTGCCAAATGATGAGGACATTTTAAAACAAAGAATTATACAAGCTGTAGAAGCTATATCCCTAGAAGGAGTGCGGAGGAATTATGACTATCTTAGAGCCCAACTGGAAAAATGCGTCCTTCACGGTGGAGCGGCGTTTGAATAATTATTGTTATACTATCTGATTTTGGTCTATTTTTATGAATTATGCCTTACATTATAATCATGTGTTGGTTTCTGTTTATCGTATATTTTTTTTATACATATGTAATATTTCGAGGTAATTTTAAATAAATAATTATGTATTCTTTGCTCCGTTGTTAACATTGTAAACTGACAAAATCTTTAAAAGTTACTGACAATGACGTTTTGCTTGGCACTGTAATAATTCATTTCTGTTATGTTGTTATCTTAGAAGATGTGTACCCTTATAATATTGTAAAAAATTTGAATTTTTAAATTTTTGGACACCCTGTATAAAATTTTTATTTTTTTTTCATCAATAATCGTATTTTTTCATACTGTTTAAAGTTTATTTAAAAAAACATCGGCTATTTTGACAGCGGTAACGGGATCAAAGAAGCCGAGGTTTTTTCATGTTGCAAATAAATTTGAAACAAACTGTACATGCGTCAATAAATATGTGAATATGAAGTATAAATAATAACAAATGCCCAAAATTAACTTGTGCCCACGTAATTACGAAATTCCAAGCCCTCGTAACTTATTTCAGAACATCCAGAGATTTAAAAATAAAAACAAATAACGTCGACGTTAACATTACAAATTACGCAATTAATTCAAACGTACCGACTGCAACTGTTGAATATGATGCATGGTGTGCAGCCACCATACACCTTGAGTTGCTTTAGGAAATATATTTCAAACGTTCTGCCCAGCGCACCATCACCTGATTCATAACCTTTAGTGGTCAGCAGAGAGCAGCAAAAACCCTCGCAAGCTCCCTGTCTAATTAATAAAACAAAACTGCTTTACCACTACAAGAGGAGCATGTAATATTGGATATTACACCTAATATATAGACCTCAACGTATAAAGTATGCTTGGGAGCTCTGATAAATTATGCTAAACTTGCCAATTGATATCGTCGACAAAATCTGTTCGAGAATATTGAGGATACTCTACGTGGTCTAAATGGATCTTGAAATTTTTAACTAATTAAACATGGTGGCAATTGTAAAAATTGAAAGCTCTTTTTATTCATTATGTTTAACCTCTAAATACCAGAGGGTTGAAAAGTTTCACAGTAGCCTGAGGGAGGATAATTTGTTAAAATGTCCGATTCTTTTCTATATTATTTCTATTGCCAAAATAAATTGAAGTGTGAGGTCATTTTATAGGTAGGTTAATGAAATAGGTCTTTTTCTCACAACTCTAAATTTATTATTCTCGGCCGGGGCCAAAAGGCCCCCTTTCCGGGCCCAAAATAAGAAGAGGGGATATCAGCTCAGATGTCGACTTCAATGATAGCTAGAAACTTGATTTAAAAACATAAATAAACTAGACAAAAAAGTCTATAACCGGAAATTATTTTCGAATATACAGCCAAGACGATTCTACAGGGTCAATTAACATGTTTTTAAATGGAATGCTACGTAATATCAGAATATTTTTTGAAACCTCTTTGTGACCTCCCTTAACTCCTGTATTATTATTGACTCTCTCTCAACCACTTGGATGTAATGATTATTTTTTTGTTGAAATTATGCCATTTACACGTGTATATTAAAAAAATCACTACAGTCACAATTATCGATTTTAAGAAGAAATATGTTTTACCTGTTATGAGATATCTGGAGTAAACTTTATTAATATATTGTTAATATACCCCAGGCTATAATATTCTCAATGCAATATTTGGATCCGGGCTCTAGTGATGACAATTTCGCAGTATAGGTGTTAGTATGTTTCAAATAAATTCAGCTGTCTTGAAAAAAGTAAGACTGCTAGCGTCACTGTTACATGCACTAAACTTCCAGCTCTCTTCAGATAGCATAGAATTTAAACCTTTCTGCGGGCCCCAACCTTCCTCAAAAACATTTACGAGGTAAGATACTGTTTCATTATAACCGGAAAGTTTTAGGAAGAAAAATCTGTATATCCCTCTGAAATTCAACTCTGTTATTTACGAAATATCATAAGTTTTCCCTATGGCTAGAACTAACACTACGCCAAGATGCACCGCGTGTTTACAAAATGCATTATTCTTCATGTAACGCAATTATTAGGTACGTAATTTAAAAAATAACAAAAATGCATCTGAGCGTATTGTACAATATACAATCATATTTCAGTTTCAGTATCTATTTTGTAAAATACACCTTACTAAAGGTATATGTATAACCAGTTCCGTAATATGTATTAGCATAACTTCTAAATGGACCACTTTATAACATTACACAATACATGTATTTTAGTCGAGTTGAAATTGTAAGACAACGAATACCACAAAAGCCATTGTTATAAAGTTTGGTTGTTATTCCTGGCATGGCAAGACAGTCATTTGAGATCGTTTGAATCAGCATTGAATACACTTTAATATCCAGAAAAACTTTAAATTCAATTCTTATTTTCTTCAGAAATGGACAACGTAATACTCGGTTTTAGCAAAGATAACAATGTAAAGGGATACTCAGTTGAATGCTCCACTCTTAGTTTAATTTTGTTTGTCGATTTATTTTGCACAAATGCCTTACTTGACGTTTTTATTCGTTTGTTTACCCGCTGTCTTTTGTTTTTGCTTTTGCTGTTTATAGTAATAAAGAAAACCGCACTCAGAGTGAAACGAGGTATTAGTAATTGTTTTTAACATCTGCAAATTTTATGTCTGCGGCATTAATATTTGCACTGGAGGAAAAAAATATATGATTGAATATATCATTAGCCCGGGACCTACACTAAAGTTCAGTGTCCAATAGTAAGTCGAAGAGATAACTTTAGTGGAAATGATAGAAAATGATCTCCACATCCAGGATTATTTTTTCCAAAAATGGCAGGTTTTTAAAAAGGAACGAAAATTTGTTTAATTTTGCATTTTTTTGCTTTCCATGCCAATATTTCGCAAACAGTGCGAGATGCATTAAAACTCCAAGTAAACAATTTTCAAACACATAAAGTGTCATAATAGATGGTAAAATCATGTTTCTATAGCTATCCAGTTTTGTGGAAAGTGCGCTCGAAGTTACGGCTTCGGGCCATGGTCGACGCCCCACGATCGGCGACTTCACGCGACTTTTATTATAATTTTAATTACTCTCATGATCACTTTGAAAATTGTGTGCAGTATTGTTATTCTCATCATTGCTAAAACTGCTCTGTAAATCGTCCAAAACATCTCTAACCCACTCCTCGAAACGAGGGTCATCTGATATCATCTCACTTCTAGATGTATTTCAAGAAGTTCACGTACCTGGTGAGGTGTGGTAAACCTCAAATTGAACAAGAATCGAAATTGTACGAAACAGTAAAATTATTTCGATGCATTCTTGGGGAATCCCACAATGAACTGAGTGAAAGTTACATGAAAGGTCGCCGATCTCCCCCACTCCCTGATTGCACAGTAATAATTCTTAGTTTTCACGAGGTTTGACAATTCCCAGCTCACCAGCTAAAGGGTTAAAGCAATTTTTCAAAAAGATTACTTGCAAAGTTTCTTAATTGGTAGTGAGCTCACACTATATGCATATTACTTATTAATTTAACATTTATCTTTACATCGTCCTTTCGCAGGATTCTAAAACGAGTGCTTAGTGGAGAGTTTCGTGTGTTCGTAGTAAAGATTACTAGATTACCTGGAAGTAAGTCTATTACTTCATAATTAGTTATGCCTTTTTAAATAAATATCGAATACTACTGGTTGCTTGATCTTTTGGATTTCCATTTTTGTCACTCATAATGTTTATTAGACATGACATACACCATTGAATCAATTTGAATGAGGTAATCGCCTTGTAAAAAAATGTCGTAGTAGCAGCGGTAAAAGGCAAATATGTGGCACGCTGCATTTTTTATTAGAGAAAGCCACATTATCCACATGTCCATTACCAACTAAAATGTTGAGATGAACTGCCACTTCACAGTCGGTGTAGAATATTTTCTAAAATTAACTTGTTTTTTGAAAATTTTTAATTAAGCAAATTTTTACTAACTGGGAAAATGTTTATCTACGGGTTTTGTAACAAGGAGTAGCACTCTATTCGAAATTTTGTAAATAATAAGCTCAAGAAAACATACCACTATCTCAAAACTGGAACGACTTTCTATAAATAATAACAAAAATAATAAGAACTGTTCCACCTTCTAGAAATACTCGCAGTTCATAACATAAAGACGACCAATGCGATGACAACGGAGTGTTGGTATCAAAGGTACTTTTATACTCTGTGGAAATTAAATTGTATGTTCCAATTTATCTTCATTTGGCAAGGCAGAAAGGCTACTTTACACAAAGGATGCTGCTGAAACAGCAGCAACGGTGTCAGACGACACTGTTGATGATCATACGTCTGACATTTTTCAGATGGCTGTTTCATTTCATTATGAACTCAAAGGTTGCAGATTTCCAGAAACCTTGGATTTTATTTGGCACTGGGATACTTGCAGCCTCATATCATGGCTCAAATTCTTAGCGCCAACAAAAATCGTATGCTTTGTGATAATTTCACAGTTTCACAGGATGAAACACGATCCTTTTTCACTAGGAGGCAAAAAGTCTTGGAATAAGTAGAAAAGCTAAACCAATATTACAAAAACATTTTCTATTATCACGTAGCCTCTAATATACCAGAATTAAATCGCCTTTTCCTGGACTCTGAAATAATAGGCCATTCCTTTGTACGAAGTAGTAGCTTATATCATTAAATAACACTCACAAAAAAAACACCATCTTAATGCTTTACCACCTACACCAGCTACATTTAACTACATATACTCAGAGCTGCATATCAGATGGGCTAAATTGAGGCCAGACTAGCACAAATAGCACGAGTGGCTCACCTGGAACTGGAGTTGATCCTTCACGAAAGACCGATGGACTTTGCCGTAAATATTATGGAATATTCCGCTCTCAGAAACCGATGAAAATGGTACTGTTTAAAAATGCTTATCAAATGGTGTAAAAATCTACTTACTTTTTGAATTTAAATTTTTGATGACACTAATACTAAAAGAACGGTTATAAAACAACATAATCTTAATAACCAACAATTTAATTTACCAATATTTATCCACATTCACAAATATATAAAATTAAAGATAATCTTATAACTATTCTGAATATAAATTAAAAAGTAAGACTGCAGGAAGTATATATTGTACAAATTAACACTAAGAAGAAAAATATGTGAAATGTATTAAAATGTTATATTAAAAATATAATGAAGCTATGATGAAAAGATTTTGTAAGGTGCAAGTTATACCTTCACGCAGCTGGGAAAGCCATATCTGGCTTTATTAAAATTTTGTTACAATGTAAAATGTCTACAGAAAAAGTAATCATAATGCATTTTCTCGCTATATGCTAGTTTTAAACTGAATATTACGTATTACCATAGATAATATATAATATACAGTGTGTTTCACATCTTATGAACACAATTATTGAGTGATTTTTTTTGGACTGAACAAAATTACATTTTTCTTCCTAAGATCATATCAGAAACACTAGCCAAGTGAGATGAAACTAAACTCCAAATTTTCCGGAAATCATAGTAGCCCAGGAAATGCAAAAAAAAAATAATTAGTAATAGTTCAAAACCACAAGTTATGCCCAAATGCGAAATTTTGTGAAAATCTAGATATTTTTATACACTATTATTTTTATTTCACTTTGTATGAATACATTGTCTTTTTCATTTGGACCGAATTCAAATCTAGAACTCCTTAGAATAATGTTTTTCTCCGCGTCCACATTTTAGACTTTAGCCTACGGGATGACTAATTTTATCAGAAGTTATAGTAAGCCAGAAGATTAAGAAGAATTACAATTAGGAGAATTGTTCACTGTTCAGTTGTTTCTGTTTAAGAACCAGAGCAGTATTCACACCCTTGGAGGACCCTGGGCAAAATAACTATTGGAACCCCAACATAAGACCAGACAATAAAAATTATATAATGCGACTTCTTTAATATATTTTTTCTATTTATTAAAATAAGTATGAAAAATAACAGTACTCTTACAAAAAAAAAGAAATTCACGTACCTGTTGAGGTGTGGTAAACCTCAAATTGAACAAGAATCGAAATTGTACGAAACAGTAAAATTATTTCGATGCATTCTTGGGGAATCCACAATGAACTGAGTGAAAGTTACATGAGAGGGCGCCGATCTCCCCCACTCCTGATTGCACAGTAACAATTCTTAGTTTTCACGAGGTTTGACAAATCCCAGCTCACCGGCTAAAGGGTTAAAGCAATTTTTCAAAAAATTACTTGCAAAGTTTCTTAACGTTGTTCATGGGTTGCTAGAGCTCACACTATATGCATATTACTTATTAATTTAACATTTATCTTTACATCGTCCTTTCGCAGGATTCTAAAACGAGTGCTTAGTGGAGAGTTTCGTGTGTTCGTAGTAAAGATTACTAGATTACCTGGAAGTAAGTCTATTACTTCATAATTAGTTATGCCTTTTTAAATAAATATCAAATACTACTGGTTGCTTGATCTTTTGGATTTCCGTTTTGTCACTCATAATGTTTATTAGACATGACATACACCATTGAATCAATTTGAATGTGGTAATCGCCTTGTAAAAAAATGTCGTAGTAGCAGCGGTAAAAGGCAAATATGTGGCACGCTGCATTTTTATTAGAGAAAGCCACATTGTCCACATGTTGTCCATTACCAACTAAAATGTTAAGATGAACTGCCACTTCACAGTCGGTGTAGAATATTTTCTAAAATTAACTTTTTTTTTGAAAATTTTTAATTAAGCGAATTTTTACTAACTAGGAAAATGTTTGTCTACGGGTTCTGTAACAAGGAGTACACTCTATTCGAAATTTTGTAAATAATAAGCTCAAGAAAACATACCACTATCTCAAAACTGGAACGACTTTCTATAAATAATAACAAAAATAATAAGAACTGTTCCACCTTCTAGAAATACTCGCAGTTCATAACATAAAGACGACCAATGCGATGACAACGGAGTGTTGGTATCAAAGGTACTTTTATACTCTGTGGAAATTAAATTGTATGTTCCAATTTATCTTCATTTGGCAAGGCAGAAAGGCTACTTTACACAAAGGATGCTGCTGAAACAGCAGCAACGGTGTCAGACGACACTGATGATGATCATACGTCTGACATTTTTCAGATGGCTGTTTCAGTTTATTATGAACTCAAGGTAGCAGATTTCCAGAAACCTTGGATTTTATTTGGCACTGGGATACTTGCAGCCTCATATCATGGCTCAAATTCTTAGCGCCAACAAAAATCGTATGCTTTGTGATAATTTCACAGTTTCACAGGATGAAACACGATCCTTTTTTCACTAGGAGGCAAAAAGTCTTGGAATAAGTAGAAAAGCTAAACCAATATTACAAAAACATTTTCTATTATCACGCAGCCTCTAATATACCAGAATTAAATCGCCTTTTCCTGGACTCTGAAATAATAGGCCATTCCTTTGTACGAAGTAGTAGCTTATATCATTAAATAACACTCACAAAAAAAACACCATCTTAATGCTTTACCACCTACACCAGCTACATTTAACTACATATACTCAGAGCTGCATATCAGATGGGCTAAATTGAGGCCAGACTAGCACAAATAGCACGAGTGGCTCACCTGGAACTGGAGTTGATCCTTCACGAAAGACCGATGGACTTTGCCGTAAATATTATGGAAATATTCCGCGTCTGCAGAAACCGATGAAAATGGTACTGTTTAAAAATGCTTATCAAATGGTGTAAAAATCTACTTACTTTTTGAATTTAAATTTTTGATGACACTAATACTAAAAGAACGGTTATAAAACAACATAATCTTAATAACCAACAATTTAATTTACCAATATTTATCCACATTCACAAATATATAAAATTAAAGATAATCTTATAACTATTCTGAATATAAATTAAAAAGTAAGACTGCAGGAAGTATATATTGTACAAATTAACACTAAGAAGAAAAATATGTGAAATGTATTAAAATGTTATATTAAAAATATAATGAAGCTATGATGAAAAGATTTTGTAAGGGTGCAAGTTATACCTTCACGCAGCTGGGAAAGCCATATCTGGCTTTATTAAAATTTTGTTACAATGTAAAATGTCTACAGAAAAAGTAATCATAATGCATTTTCTCGCTATATGCTAGTTTTAAGCTGAATATTACGTATTACCATAGATAATATATAATATACAGTGTGTTTCACATCTTATGAACACAATTATTGAGTGATTTTTTTTGGACTGAACAAAATTACATTTTTCTTCCTAAGATCATATCAGAAACACTAGCCAAGTGAGATGAAACTAAACTCCAAATTTTCCGGAAATCATAGTAGCCCAGGAAATGCAAAAAAAATAATTAGTAATAGTTCAAAACCACAAGTTATGCCCAAATGCGAAATTTTGTGAAAATCTAGATATTTTTATACACTATTATTTTTATTTCACTTTGTATGAATACATTGTCTTTTTCATTTGGACCGAATTCAAATCTAGAACTCCTTAGAATAATGTTTTTCTCCGCGTCCACATTTTAGACTTTAGCCTACGGGATGACTAATTTTATCAGAAGTTATAGTAAGCCAGAAGATTAAGAAGAATTACAATTAGGAGAATTGTTCACTGTTCAGTTGTTTCTGTTTAAGAACCAGAGCAGTATTCACACCCTTGGAGGACCCTGGCAAAATAACTATTGGAACCCCAACATAAGACCAGACAATAAAAATTATATAATGCGACTTCTTTAATATATTTTTTCTATTTATTAAAATAAGTATGAAAAATAACAGTACTCTTACAAAAAAAACTATAAATAAATAAACACTATGTTATATAAAGCATTTTATTTTATAATAGGCCAGGCGTGAAGGAGTAAAAAAGGCTTAATAAGGAAATACTTCCAGGAAATTTGGAATTTATTTTAATCGCTTTAATTATGTCTCCCCCTACTAAGTTGTCCCTCTTGTACGATGTCGGCGTCAGCCGCCATATTAACTAAACGGCGAATTTCGTCAATATGGCGGCTAATGCCGACATAACATGAGGGGGGAACTTAGTATGGTTACCGGGACATATAATTAATGTGATTAAAACAAATTCCAGACTTCCTGGAATGCTTCCTTATTAAATTACGCACCTGGCCTATAAGTCTATACAACGAATGTGAATGTGTGACATTGGGTTGTTTTCAATGATTTCTGAATAGTTAGACAGAAATTTGCCTTGATTTCTTTGGGTTTCAAAAGTAAATATTGGCTATTCAGCCTGCAATTGACTAGCCAAAAATCTAGGCAACAGCCGTTATGAATCCGTAAATTCAAAATATGTAGCTGTAAAGGTAAAGAAAAATGAAATTAACTGACAATCAAAACAGAAGATAGAATTTTTCAATCTTCATGAGACTTTGCGTGTTCTTCAGCAGGAAGAAAAATGGACTTGAGTCCAAGTGAGGGTAGCAAATTAGCAACAAAAATGCCTAACTGACAAGGTACGATAAGATAATTACTAATTAGATAAGATAATCGATATAAATTTCATCTTTAGAGCTCGTAAGGCGATCCAAACTCTAAAATGTTAGGTAAATATAAATGACGCGCAAGTATGGCGACTAGCCCACGGGCTTTACACTAAACTAAAACAGCTCGATAAAAAATCGATATTAAAACCTAGATAAGGAAATAGAAGAACATAGCAATGTCCTACATGCTCTAATAGCTTAAAATGAAATTATTAACTAATTTAGACCAATAATTTAACGATAATGCTACGCTATGCTCACCTTCCTACTTGAAGGACACCCACAGACCTTCTACTTCACCCACGCCACGTCAAGTGATTGACTCACATATGAACAAAAATCAGGGCCTTTCGATTGAAACACAAGGACAGCGAGGTAGTAACCATAATTTGCTAAAATTATTGTTACAAACCATATATCGGTTAGTACATATATTTTTCAAAATAATCGGGATTATTCTTTATTCAATACTTTTAGTGGAATATTACAGACACAACACATAATGTCACATAAAAATGTGGCATATTATGGAAATTCTTTTTTTTATTTCGTAGATATTCTGAACATTTTAAATGTTTTTTCTAGTACGAATAATGTGTCGGCAGACAAGAACCAACATACCGTCACATTTTAAGTCACGAAATTGATCTATATGCTCACAAATATAACTGGCATGGCGTATCTTTGTGAAACCGACATAGTTATATTTAATATATATACACAATGCATAAACAACCAGGTCACCCGTTCAACTGATCATTAGAGTTGGCAAGTCATTCGGCTATTCAGTGGTGCAACAGCAGGTGGATGAATATCTGGTGAGGCAATGACCGGCTGGTGGACAAATCGAAGCGAGCTGCGACACTAGTCCATTGTTGTGTGTCGTAGTGTTTACACGCTAATTAATTCTTCTCCGTTGTATTTTATGTTGTTGTATTGTTAATAATTTTATTTGTTTTATTTTCCTGTTGACATTAATTTAATAATAAAATATGTCAGACGTGCGCAAAGGTAAAAAAACGGTCATGGGCTGGCAAAGTGAATAAATTTATCAGTGAATTCCCGGATTTATTCTACAAGGTGATTTTAAATTGAGTACCATAAATTAAACGGGCTGTAGATAAAGTCGAAATAGTACGAGAACCTAAATAATTTTTTCCGAAAATGTTACCTTAGAAAGATACAGGGTGTTAAATGATCGACTAACGGATCACTCTTTTACTCATCCATCCTCACCTCACCCCCAATTACCATCTTTTAACAGAGTATATCAGCGGAATTTATTTTTTATATGCAACAATTACTTAGAAGAAGCAGCAAGCGAACAAACTTTCAGAGCACTCTAACAATCCAGTGCCGTAGTAATAAGGGTCATGTGGTACTTTATACTCTAGAAATTAATTGCAATTAGTTTATTTTTTTTTTCTTTTAATTTTCATAATCCTTGACTCCAACACTATAAAAAAGGTATACTTTTTTAATTTACCCAGGGGCGTCCATTTTCGAGATGTTTTCAGTTACATGTCGCAGCACCAGTCGTTACGTGAAATACTATTTTGCAAGTACAAATGAGAATTACTAAGAAACAAGTTTTATTACCTAAAAAGAAACTAATTAAAATTAAGACTATGACAATAACTGTTCAAAGTATCCTCCATTGACACATATACACTCCCGCAAACGCTTCTCTAAAGAAAACATATTTCTGCACAAATCTGGATGATTTGGTAATTGTTTAAAAATATTTTCTACCTTTAGTCTCAATTCCTCTATAGTATCTAACAGAGTTGAGTAAATCTTGCCTATACTTTGCCTTTAGACAGTAAAATCTAACGAATTTAAATCCGGAGATCGTATAGGCCAATGAATAGGAGTGTCAACTCCACGACCAATCCATTGATTTGGAAAATGATCATCAAATCATTGCCTAGGTTGTTTGCAATAATGCGGTGGAGCGCTATTGTGCATGAACCAAAGTCTGTCCCTAGTTCTAAGTGGAACATGTTGTACGAATAAAAAAAGTGTTTTCCAAAAATTCATGATATAAATTTGCGTTTAAATTTCCAGGAAAGCTGTAATACCCGAGAATCTTATTGCCCACTGTAGCAGCCCAAACATTTATTTTAAATCAATGTTGGCAATGAGTGACTTTGGTTGCTCTTTGATTTTCCTCTGCCACACATGTCAATTGTTCATGTTGAAAACCCCGTTTCTGGTAAATGTTGCTAGATCTGTAAAGATGATCCTTGACATAAAATTAGGAATATGATTATGTATATCAATTAATTATTCACAAAACTCAACATGTGCTACTCTATCTGCAGGCAAAAGATTTTGTAGTTGCCTCAAATGATAAGAGTGCAGCTGCTGTTCCCTAGCAATTTCCCAGGCAACGGACTGCGAAATATTCGTTTGAATTGCTAGCCATTTTGTGCTTACAGTGAAATTATTATGCAAAATTTCTAATACATCTTCCTCCTTTTCAACTGTTCGCACAGTTCGTCTTCTACCTTTGTTCAAATGTTGTGGTTTAACATAGCCAGTTTCACGACAACCACGTTCGACTTTTTTCTGTTGGGAAACTTTTCTAAATAACGTCTAGCTGCCGCTATCGAATTTCCTTGACATTCTCCTAATGTTAAAAGCATAACGGTGTATTCTGCACAAGAATAATTTGCCATTTTTCTAAACTACTCTTATTTAGACACTGCTTTTATGACAAGTGAATTTATTAAATAGTAACAAAATGGCACTTGACAAAAGAACAAATTTCAAAAGCACCTTTATAATTTTATTTGCAAAATAGTATTTCACGTAACGACTGGTGCTGCAACATGTAATTGAAAATGTCTCGAAAACGGACGCTCCTGAGCAAATTAAACAAGTATACCTTTTTTGTAGTGCCTGAGTCAAGGATTATGAAAATTAAAAGAAAAATAAAAAAACTTAACCTCAATTTATTTCTAGAGTATAAAGTGCCATATGACCCCTATTACTGATGTACTGGATTGTTAGAATGCGCTGAAAATTTGTCTGATTACTGAACTTTCTATGTAATTGTTGTGTACAAAAAATGAATTCCGTTGATTTACTCTGCTAATAGATATGTGTAAAAGAGTGATCCGCCTACACATGTATCTTGTTAAGGTAGAATTTTCAGAAAAAAAATTATTTAGCTTTTCCTATTATTCATTTCGACTTTATCTACACCCTATTTAATTTATGGTACTCAATTTAAAATCACCTTGTTTAATAGTACTACAATAATTTGTAAAGTGTGCGAGACAGATCTGATGTGTTGGGATAAATATTACTGTAGACGTCATGTAAATACTGTGCAGCATAAAACTAAAAAAAATTGCGTACCTTCGAAAAGACAGTTTATGTTCGATTTACTATTAATGCTGATTGCCTGTGATGTTCCGCTGCATATACTCCATAAACAATCATTTCGGGAGTCCTGAAATAAATACAATTCTCAGATGACGTTACCTAGTTACGCAACGTTGCGTAACTATGTACCAACTGTCCGCGAAGACATTGTAAATAAGATTAAATGTGTATTAAAAAAATATACAGCTGTAGATATGTGTTGACGAAACGACAGATCGTAAAAAAAATTCTATTGTAAATGTTATAGTACGTGTACTGGATCCACTTAAACCGACATTTCCACTATTACTAGCTAGCAAAAACTAATTGAGTGTACTGGCAAAACAGTTACGCGGGTGGTGCTGGAGACGTTAGAAAAATTTAATCTGTCAACAAGTCAAGTGTTGATGTTTGTGATCAATGGGCCGCGACAATGCATTTGGTAGGCCGTTCTCTTCAAGAACACGGTTGTAGGTTTGTACATGTTACGTGCAAAGTGCATGCTTTACATCTTGTGGCAGAAACTATTCGACAAGGCTTTTCAGAGGTACATGCATAAATAGCAAATACAAAAAAAGTGTTAGTTAAAACGCCTAAACGTCTTCGCGCATTTTACAGCAAGTGTCCCAGTATTCCCGAACCACCACAGCCCATTCTTACACGTTGGGGAACATGGTTGAAGGCAGCTTTTTATTAAGATGAATATTTACAACAAATAAAAACTGTGATACTACAATTCAATCTCAACGAGGTTGCAGCTATTAAGGAGAGCAGGAAAAAATTCGAAGATATTTCCGTTGAAACAGCTTTAAAAACTATTAGTCCCCCACACACCAGCAGATAAATTGGACCGACTTGATCCGCACGGATTTTATCGGCGAATCAGGCTCGGCACATACCAAATCCGTCCTTACTTATACGGTTCGAAGATTTGACCTCCCGATTGGATCTGTCAGTTAAAGTTCACTCGTTAGTGGTATAAAACTCATCACCTTATAACAGTTTTTACTCGGCTCGTTAAAAATTCTTTTCCCATATAGCGCGTATCTGAAGCCATTATTATTTAGGGTACAAATTTGAAGGTTTAACTCGTGCGTCGCCACTAACTACCACATTGGAACTGTCAAGTTAAGACTTGCAGACTTAGTCGGTGCGATATGGGAATTGGACCGATGTACCTCGGCTTGTCACACTAACGCAAAGTTTTATCCGCTGACTTAGCCCATGCCGCATCAAATCGGTCGGGCCATCCGCTGGTGTGTGGCGGCCTATTCACAAGAACTGTAAAAGACTACATGACGCCATACAAAACTTACAAAACAGTTCGTTGTCGTTACGGAGTCACTGCAAATAGTGGACGAAGTAAATCGACTGCTACAGTCTATAGGTAACGCAAAAAATGAGCTCGTTAGAAAAATGTTCGCACGTGTGTTAAAGAAAGACACTGGTTTTACCAGATTAAGACTAATTTGTAGTGGTACTGATGGTGCAATACCAGAGCCGTTAAGTGCGTTCAAAGACTATTTTAAGTATGCCTGTATTACATCAATAGATGTCGAACGGTCGTTTTCAAAATATAAATATATTTCTTCATCACAGTGAACATCCGGTTTGTGATAACCAATCTAGTCCATTAAGCTAGTTAAGAGGGTAAGTTGTGCATACATTGTTATAAATTGTAACAGTTTATTGCTTTTGTTACTAGTTAATTTCTTTTATTACGATTATTATGATGCGTACGTCTATGTCCCACCGCACATTTCTGCCAACTCTACTGATCATCAGTGAAATCTGTGGTCTAAAATTTACGTTATATATACCTATAACGTAAATAACTTGTCGAAATTCTCTGCAGCTATGACTACAGCCACTGGTGTGCATCTCTACTGATAAGTAATATAAAGTCAAATAAAAGCAAAACACTTGCAACACATTACAATTTAGCTTATTCCCGGCTCCGAGCAAAAGCATGCAGATTTTAACAGATAATAACGTTATTTAGACGTCTATGTTGCACTTCTAGTAGTACTCGAATTGCCAGTACATCTGAAATAATTTGGATTTGAAGCAACTTAATAAAAAAAGACGTTACTTTTTAATTAGACATTAATCCGATTTTTTTTATAGCCTTTCACAAACAGTAAACCAAAAGTTACAATAAACTCTTTTATTATCTACACTAGATCTTTACTGGATTACATCCCTTATTTTGTAATTTTTATTGACCAATGAATGTATGACCTAAAAATATCAAAATAAAGTTGTTGTAATTCTTTGCTGAAAATAACATCAAATCATAAAAATATTTCTATATTACATAATAATATCTTTGTTGCTCAACAGATACGTACATTCAGTTATTACAACTGACTTTAAATTTTATAAAAGAATGTTTTCAATTGAAAGCAACCATTATATACAATTTTGTTCGAATTAAACAGAAGACGAACGCTTGTTACAACAATCAAAATTACAACACATTTATCTTCCCAGGTTAATGAAAAACAATTCACGCCTAGAATGGATACATTTCAATAATTTAGACCTTTCTTTGGCATGCTAATACCCACTTTATTCGTACTTCTGCTGTTTCCAGCTAGTTAATTATTTGTTTGCTCGCTAGCAGACTATATAGTCTTGGCTTAAAAATAAACAGTTTCGTGTTTGTAAATAAGATGAAGCAAGAAGTGTACGAAACTTTATTTATTCAAAATTAAATTTATAGTCCAGTCTATAAAAAAGAAGGAAACCCTAAACAATTCTTATAAATGAAAAAAATATATAAATGATATTTTGATTTGACTTAAAGTCACTAGACCTATTTATTATTGAAATTTGAACCACTTCTTTCGAATAAATTATAAAAAAATTATTTGGCAAAAGCGCGAATCTCCAACTCACGCCACCGCTTTGATAAGCATCATTGGTAAAAGAATATTGACACGTTAACGACCAGGTGAGGTCTAAGCGGTGTCACGGGTTCTGATTGCATAGTAATAACAGTGTCTATACCTATAAATATAGTCTAACAACTCCGTGTAACAGCCTGTTTGTATCAAAACCTCTGTATTATACTGCCATTTAACGAGTAATGGTAGAAGGTCAGCTCCCTTCATTCGAATACTGCTACTGCTAGGTATGTACGAGCATAAAGCTTACTCCGCGCGTAATATAAATTTCAGTGCGAATTTCATATAATCCCCTTATTCAGAAATATGAATCGGCAGCGACACATTA